>CATIWQ010342646.1:0-17137 GCA_949673415.1 Euphorbia schlechtendalii | reverse complement strand
TTTTTTAGTTAAATAATGTAACTCGTCCGAGGAGGATTCCCATATGAAGATCGTCGGATGGTCGAAAATTGTGTGGTTCGAGGATAAATTTCCCGAAAAGCCGTCATCATTGAACGCGCGAGCTGGTACAAAATCCCGTGCTCACAATAGGTATTACATGGACAAGGAAAGAAAAGAAACAAGCTAATGCATAGAAAAGAAACAAGTATGAATTGGTGCTGCTTTTCTCTCCTCTACCACCTTGAATAAGATTGTTTATTATCAATATCATAAACCACGATAAGTTCACTAAAATACCTTCAATAATTTATATTGTCCTTTTAATTGCATATATAATATGTCAAGTGAGATAACAAGTAATCAACAATAGCGCTTTTGATATTCAATTACCAATGGGCAATGGCGTTTCATTGTTTAAATTATGAATAACAAGGGATCCTATTTATTTACAAGGGATGCAACAGTGAATTAAGTGTCAAAAAATACCGCAATTGTTCTCAATCAAGCTTCACTACTATCTGTGGATGCAATATTGATACTTCAACTTATTTACACGATTATACCCATTATTATCAAAACCCTAAAACCCCAAGTACTTATTACAATCCTAATTCCTAAACGTATATATTATAAAACAAAGAGCTAACCTCAAGAGAAGCCTTAAATGCCAAATTTCTTCATAATGAAACAAACCTTGATCTTGACCTAACCGATAGAAGAACAAAAGAACCTAATAGTCATGACAGAATTGAAGATAGAGTGGCGCCGGAGACTTTCATGGAGACAAAAGAAGTGAAGGTTTAAGTAGTCAGTGGTGCTAAGAAAATGGTGAATAGTGAGATATCGGTGAGAGAGAAAGTCAGAAAGAGTGAGTGATATCTAAGATATGAAAATGATAGATATAGGGTTTTTATTTATTAAATGGATTTGGGTCTACATCCGGATTACGTCCA
The DNA here is from genome assembly GCA_949673415.1 of Euphorbia schlechtendalii. Taxonomy (NCBI): domain Eukaryota; kingdom Viridiplantae; phylum Streptophyta; class Magnoliopsida; order Malpighiales; family Euphorbiaceae; genus Euphorbia; species Euphorbia schlechtendalii. Next base: position 16,184 of record CATIWQ010342646.1, on the reverse strand, counting down.
TATATGTTTAGTTAGACCCATATTTGGCCCAAATCTGATAGATTCGCATAAGGTTGGATCTTGATCTATGAAACAGATCTAATCCATAGATTTGGATTGGATCTACAATCCATTACCATCTCTAAACACAACCAGTTGCATATGAACTATATGTTACAATCAAGTCTAAGGACTATTGAGATTTACCTAGCAAGTTTCATACGGCATAAAATAATGTGACCTTGCTATGTGGATTAGTTCAGCCACATGTTCTCAATATGCACTTGTGCTCATGAATTAGGCCTCAAGTAAGTCAACCAACATACAAGCCTATCGTCTTATTCATTCCCATGATTAAGATAAACATGGTAACGTTTTTTATTTGACATCAATGGATACTTTAATCTAAATATAGCGCAAGATATATAATATAAAAGATAAATACCTTGAAAATGTAACACATAATGTAACTTTGTCCATCACATATCAATAACAAATATTTAGAAATATGGCAAACCTAACAATCTTCCACTTGCCCTAGTTCCAATTAGGCATTTCTCTAATTCTTATAAACCTTGAATGACCTTCACGCTTTGCCTTGCTAAGTGGTATGGTCAATGGGTCAACAACATTGTTATCGATGTCAACCCGCCACACTGATATTTAACCCTCGTCAACATACATTCTTATTAGGTAGAACCCCCTGGGCATGTGTTTGGATCTTTTGAGTGGCTGGGGCTCCTTGACTTGTGCAATGGCCTCGTTTTTATCATAGAAGACATTAATTGGGTCCAAGATGGATGAAACCACTCCCAATTCAGTTATGAACTTTCTAATCCGTGCAATTTCCATAGCAAGATCACAGGTGACTACGTACTCAACTACCATTATAAAATCAACAATCATTGTTTACTTGGTTGATCGAAACTGTATGGCTCCACCATTGAGAAGAAAGATGTATCCTAACTGTGAACGTCTCTCATCTTTGTCAGACCTAAATCTTGCATCAGTAAACTCAGATACTATGAGCTCTTCTTGACCTCCAAATACTAAAAACACATCCTTTGTTCTCTTAAGATGGCTAAGGATGGCTTTAAAAGCAATATAATATTCTTTACAAGATTAGATTGGTACTTGCTAGTCTAACTTAGTGAAAATGTGACATTGGGTCTAGTGCATAACATGGTGTACATGATCGATCAAATAGACGAATCATAAGGGATATGATCCATGTATTCGTGGTCCTCTTGAGTTTTAGGATAATCATTCTTCGGCAAGAAACCATTCTTTACCCTCTCTATCTTAAATCTTCAAAGGATTTTCTCAATGTAACACTTTGATTGAGTTTGAGACGTCATCTAGATCTATCTCTATAGATCCCAATTCCACGAATCATTTTAGCTTCTCCAAGGTCCTTCATTGTAAAACACTTATTCAACCACTCCTAGACACCAAGTAGTGTTCGAATATTGCCTCCAATTATTTAGATGTCATCAACATACAACACTAGGAAAGTTATTGATAAGTGTATACTTACACTTATTATCATAATAATTTTACACATTAAACACCATAGTTTAAGTCATTTTTATACTTCATATAAAAGATTTCACATAGTATGTAGTTTTTTTTTATGCAAATGCAGGTACTAGGTAAATCTTGGAAGTAAAATGATTAAAGTTGGAAATCTATGAAAAAAAGTGAAAAAAGTTGAAAAAGATGCATGGAACTTAAGGATTTGGCTTAAGATCGAAGCTGTCAAAGATCGGTAAAGTTACAAGAAGGATTCTGAAGAAAAACTCAATTCACGGTCATGACAACCATTCGCAGTCATGACTTAGTATTCGTCAGAACAGAAAGTTGCCAACCAAGTATTCATGGTTGCGATATGTACTTCGTCGTCGCAACATTAATAGTTTTTTGGTCAACTCTTCTTAACTATCAACCACCAGATAAGAACGATCAACCGCCATCCATCGCCATCAACTACCAAATGAAAAGACACCTTTTGAAAGTTAACCAATCATGAAAAGGTGCCTTTCCATTGTCGATCAGGATAAAGCTCCTCATCCAATCACAATGAAGTGATGCAACTCTTCGCTAATGGACATGACTCTTCGTTTGGTTAGACGCAACCATTCATACTCTATAAATAGGGCTCCAAACTCACCAATTTCATGGCACAAGCGGTGGAAAACGTTTTGCATGGCATGGTAGACGTGTGTGCATAGATAGAGAATAAAAATATCTAGATTTCACTACATTCGTAAGTGTTAGCGAGAAAATGTGTAAGTGATTCGAACCCTATTTCGATCACTAGATTTCTCTACATATTCGAGCGATTGTTGTATAAGTGTAATTGCAAATCACTTATCGATAAAATTCTTCGTTCTTCGATATTTGTTTGTTCGATATTCACAAAGAATAGTATCCTAGCGGAGGTTCTGTACGAGTCAAAACCGAATTCAAAGAAGATACAGGAATTGCGGGAATTGACGACTCCCATAAAAGAGTGGATACAATTTGATCAACTTTAGCTTTCACTTGTATACCGTACAACTTTACTTTGTTTTCTACTTATACTGTCTATTTCGAAGTTTATGATATGTATATGTGTCATAATGTGTATTTCGTGTTGAGTCTTTTATATTAATCAAGTTATATGCTTTTGAGTTAACTTTAAGAGTAGTTTCGGGGTTAACGAGATTGTGTATAGTTACTAGATCTGATATTATAATGGTGTTTAGTGAGCCAACATTTTTGGAATGGTAACTTGCTAAATATGGCTATGTGAGAGTGACCCATACTAAGCATAGTATTATTGTTATCCAGGTTTATATAATCATCTTAATTCATTTGCACTAGATTTGGAAAAGTCATTTCATGTGTTGCTCTGCAGTGAATAATTGAATATCTGAGTGTTTGGAACCGAATCTATTAAATTAATCTAGTGAACGTAATATCTTTGATGACCTTGCATGGTTTCTTTGCTATACTTATTCATAGGGAATATCTATATACTTTTTATCTTTTCTAATTTTTCATACATTTGTCTATCCATCCATCATTCCAATCTCCAAACTAAATTACATTATTTTCTTTGTTCTATTTCTCTTGTTGATCTTTAGAGCTGGTTCCTTCCCCTGTGGAATTGATAACTTTTAAAACTACATCGCAACTGTTTACTTGCAGTTATGATCATTTTTCTATTTGATAAGTGGTATTGACAAGACATATACTTTAAAGCTAAAATCTTACGCAAAAGTTATTAAACTTATCAGTAGAAAAGTGGCGAATAAGTTTTTGGCGCCGTTGCCGGGGAAGGCAAGTGCGTTCTAGAGATCTAATTGCTGGAGATGTGGTAAAAATTCTATTTATATCTATTTATTTCATTTCCTATACTATACAATTTTCTAATCTTATCTTAGATGTGAAAAGATTATGAAATAATCATCTTGGAGGTGATACGTCATAATATGTCATCTTAATTCTTAACAAATAGAAGATTTTCTTCTATTTTAACCATCAGATAGGGTAATGTATTACCTTAGAATTCTAAATTTCGTTATCTATTCCAACATGATCACTAGAAATAGAGAGGATAATTGTAAGGAGATGCTGATATCGTTAGTATGGATGAATGATAAGATGGATTGTTCAGAATATCATCACCAAGGGAAGAAGCATTAGTTATCGAGGCAAGCACTGGAGAAGAATTTGGGATTCACAAAATGCTTCCTGGTTGGGATCCATTACCAACTTGGAATCACCTTACTGGCCAAGCCGAATACAGATAGGAATTTACCTATAGCTGGTGGATCCATGATCCTTGTTTACTCGCTTTACATTTCTATCTAAGTAGAGCGCTTTTTGGCAGGACTAGTTACGATACAATCATTCCTGAAGAATTATTTATCTTGTAAGTAGTTTGGAATGACATACCTGTGGACGTATCAAGAATTATAATAGAGACTCTTATGTCTACAGCAATTGATCCTGGTAGGATAGCGTACGGGTGTTGAACTATGGCAAATTTGCTAGGACAAGTTGGGAGAATTCCCTGTGTTGTGGAAGTCTTTACTAACAAAGATGAAATTTCAGAATTAACTAAGGAAGTTTTCTTCGAGTATGGGATTCAAACTAAGTGCATTGGATAAAATGGGATAACTTATAATTGGAGATCATGGGATGAGTGAGTAGAAGTAGATAAAAAGCGAGAAAGAGAAATCACTAGGGAAGAAGGGAATAGTTCAACCAATCTTAGGAGAAAGTTTAATGATTAATGGAAGAATAAGTCTCTATTCATCACAAGATTAACAACATCCATAATCTAGTGTACGATGTTGAAAGAGATATGCGAGAGTCACGTTATAAGATTGATAGAATGATTGAATCGCTAATTCCTGAGTAGATCATTTTCTTTTCATTTAGGTTCAGAACCTTTTATAGTCTTTTCTTTTTATGTGTTTGTTGTTTGTTTAGTGTTTTTTTAATTTTGTGATTCTTTATTTGTTTGTAATGTTTGTTCAATATGAAATGAAAATTTGAACGACAAGATGTTGATGTTCAATTGCTATCTTCACCATGATTATTCAAGGAATAATAGTATATATTTATCTTTTGTATTTAACAATGTTTGTTTGTGTTTGTTGATAAGTGTATGATTACACTTATTATCATTATAATTTTAAACACCAAACACTATAGTTTAAGTCATTTTTATACTTCATATAAAAGATTTCATGTGGTATGTAGTTGTTTTTTATGCAAATGCAGATACTAGGTAAATCTTTGGAGTAAAATGATCTAAAGTGGAATCCTATGAAAAACGAGCGAAAAAGGTGCAAAAAGATGCTTGGAACTTAAAGATTTAGCTTAGGATCGAAGCTGTCAAAGATCGGTGAAGTTGCAAGGAGAATTCTAAAGAAAAATGCAATTCACGGTCGCGACAATCATTCTCATCATGACTTATTCTTCTTTAGAACAGAAGTTTGCCAATCAAAGATTCATGGCCGTTACATGTCTATCATGGTCACGACTTAGATGGTTTTCTGGTTTTATCTTCTTAACTACCAACCACCAGATAAGCATGATCAACCGCCATCAACTACCAATGAAAAGACACTTATTAAAAGTCAACCAATCATGAAAAGGTGCCTATCCATTGTGGATTAGATTGAAGCTTCTCAACCAATCATAATGAAGTGATGCAATCTTTCACCAATGGACACAACTCTTCGTATGGATAGATGCAACCCTTCGAACTCCATAAAAAGGGTTCCAAACCTTACAATTTCATGCATCACAGTGCACTAATAAAGAGGGAAAATATTAGAGTGCATGAGAGAGATATAATGTGTGTATAGATAGAGAATTCGCTACGTTCATAAGTGTTAGCGAGAAAATGTTTAAGTGATTTGAAACCTTGTTTCGATCACTAGATTTCTCTATATTCTTCAGAGATTGTTGTATAAGTGTACTTACAAATCACTTATCAATAAATGATTTCGTTATTCAATATTTGTTTGTTCGATATTCGCAAAGAATAGCATCCTAGCGGAGGTTTTGTATAGGCCGAGACAGAATTCAAAGCAAACGTAGGAATTGCGGAAATTGACGACTCCCATTAAAGAGTGGATACGGTTTGATCAACTATAGCTTTCACTTGCATACCTTACAACTTTGCTTTACTTTCTACTTATACTTTCTATTTCAAAGTTTATGATATGTCTATGTGTCATAATGCGTATTTCGTGTTAAGTCTTTTATGTTAATCAAGTTATATGCGTTGGAGTTAATTTTAAGAGTAGTTTCAGGGTTAACAATATCGTGTATAATCACTAGATCTATGAAATAACGCTGTTTAGTGAGAAAACATTGTTGGAATGGTAACTTGCTAAATGTGGCTATGTGAGAGCGGCCTGTATTAAGCATAGTATTGATGCTTTCCAGGTTTATATGATAGTCTTAATTTGTTTGTGCTAGATCTAGAAAAGTCATTTCATGTGTTGCTCTGTGGTGAATAATTGAACATCTGAGTATTTAGAACCGAGTCTGTTAGATTAGTTTAGTGAATCATACCAACTTTGTTGAACTTGCATTCTTTCTTTGCTATCCTTATTTCGTAGGGAAAACTATATATTTAGATTCTCTAATCTTTCACACCTATATTTACTCATTTTTCATTCTAAGCCTTCTTTCCTAAAACTTTACCTTATTATATTTTATTTTCCTTATTTTATCTTCCTTGTTGATCTTTAGAGCTAGCCCTTCCCAGTGCGATCGATATCTTTTAAAACTACATCGCAACTGTATACTTCCAGTTATCATCATTTTTCTATTTGATAAGAGGTACTGACAACACCGATATTTTTCGTGAACAAGTTTTTGGCACCATTGATATATAGCTGAATCTTGTGAACAAACTATTAAACTTATCAGTAGAAAAATGGTGAACAGGTTGGTTACAGTAACCTTGATGATCAGAGACTCATATCCCAGGTGGAAAAGCCAGGCTGAATTCCTAATAGTAGACATGTCATTCACATATAATTTGATCATAAAGGAGTGGTGATAACCAAGGGAAATCGGCAAGTGGCTAGGGAAACTCACCTAGCCTCTTTAAAGGTCAAAACACTCCCACAGTCTGAGGAAAGGGAAAAGGCCGAAGCCTTGGACAAACTGGAAATGCTAGTGTTGGTACAAGGGAAGGAGATTAAAATCGCTAGTACCCTAGAAGGAAAGAAAAGGGAGGATCTCACCAAGGTATTAGTAGAAAACATGCACACACCTTTGCATTGCAACCCAAGGATGTGACAGGGGTGGACCTAATGCTCATGGAGTACGAATTAATCACAAGCCTGGACTTCACCCTGGTGAAGTAGAAAAGTAGACATCGTGGCCCAGAATAGCAAAGAGCCATAACAGTAGAGGTTTCCCGATTATTAAGGATCGACCACATCAAAGAGGTCCACTATCTAGAGTGGGTGGCTAATGTGGTTCTATTCAAGAAGCAGAGTGGGGGATTCCGCATGTGTGTGGATTTCATGGATCTAAACCAAGCCTTCCCGAAGGATTGCTTCCCATTGTCCAACATCAACTTGTTGTTGGAATTTATGACCGAATTCACCACTTATTAGATCTTGGATGCCCAGGCAGGATACAATCAAATTCCCATGGCCAAGGTCGATGTAGAGAAGATATCGTTCATTACCCATGAGGGTATCTACTGTTATAAGGTCATGCCCTTTGACCTGAAGAATGAGGGGGTGACATACCAAAGGATGGTAACCAAAATATTTGAGGACATGATCGAAAAAATGGTGTAGCTATATGTGGATGACATGATCATCAAAAGCCGGACCTTGGCTAACCACCCAAGAGATGTGGAGATGGTGCTGTAGAAATTGAACAAGCACAACTTAAAGTTGAACCCAAAGAAGTGCGCCTTTGGGATTATAGGAGGGAATTTTTGGGGTTCTTTGTATCTCAGCGAGGCATAAAGGCAAACAGCGATAAAATAAAGGCGATCTTGGACCTCAGTTTGCCAAAAAGTGTAAACGAAGTACAGAAGCTCAATGGGAAGAATACATTGTGTCGGTTCATCTCTTGCTCAGCTAAACGATGCCTCCCATTCTACAAATCTTTGAAAGGAGTCAAAAACTTCACATGGAGCAAGGAGTGTGGAAAGGCATTTGAAAACCTAAAGACATTCCTATCTTCACCACCACTCCTAAGAAGACTAGTGGGGTGCGAACCCCTGTATCTATACATAGCACCGGGGAGGAAACTATCGGGGTAGTTTTGATCAGAGAAGAAGGGTTAGAGAAATTCCCGCTCTATTATGTGAGTAAGGTGCAAAAAGGAGCCGAACTGAGGTATCCAAACCTATAAAAGGTGGTTTATGTAGTAATAATTGAGTCTCAAAGACTAAAGCATTATTTCCAGAGCCACTCGATTGTGATCCAAACCAACTTAGGCCTAAAGAAGATACTATAAAGGCTAGAGACCTCGGGAAGGATAGCAAAGTGGGCGGTCAAGTTGTCCAAGTTTGACATCCGCTTTGAGTCCAAAAAAACCATGAAGGGGTAAGCGTTAGCAGACTTCACACGGGAAGTGCCCGAGATAAAAGCCAAGGTCTTACAGGAGATCACATGGACGGTCTATGTAGATGAGTGTTCGACAAATGACTTAGGAGGGGTCAGAATACACATGAAAGGCCCCAAAGGTATCATTATTAATCAGGCCATATGCCTGTCCTTCTAAATCACCAAGAATGTGGTGGAGTACAAAACATTTGTATTGGCTCTAAGAATAGTATAAGCAACTGAGTCGGACTGGGTAAAAGTTTGTACTGACTCCAAGTTGGCTGTTAACCACTTGGGAGGCGGATATATCATTAGAGATGAAAGCATGAAGAAGTATACCGAGCTGGTGAAAGGCATAATAACCAAGATAAGGAACAAAGGCTCCAAGCTAGATATCCATCACATTTCCAGAATAGAGAACATCGAGGCAGACAGATTAGCCAAGGCCGCATCTGACCCTGTTGGGAAGAGGCTAATCCTAGGATTGATCATTGAATTAACAACCCCCAGCATTAGCCAGCTCGAGGTCCTGGAAATCGAGAGCGGCAATTAAAAGCCGGAGTGGTACACCCCTATCTTGCTTTATTTGAGGGAAGGGAACTCCTAGAAGATAAGGATGAGGTACAAAAAGTTATGCGCAAATCATTTCAATATGCAATTAGAGGAGAAGATCTATTTCAGAAGTCCATAAGCCACCCTTGGAGGAAGTGCTTAGGCCGGAAAGATGCTGAGTACGTGATAAAGGAGATCCATGAAGGGATTTACAAAGGCCATGAGAAGAAGGATGCAATTGTGAGGAAGGTGTAACTCCAAGGTTACTTTTGGCCGACCATGAATGGGATGCAAAGGAAATAATACAGAAGTGTCGAGTTTACCAATCCTATGCAAAGAATCTTCGAGCTCAGCCAACTGCCATGGCAGTGACCAAAATAGCATGACCATTCTCCACTTGGGGAGTGGACATAGTGGGACCTCTACCTTTGGCCCAATACCAAAATAATTCATCATTGTAGAAGTGGACCACTTCTCTAAGTGGGTGGAAGCCAAAGCAGTCATAACTATAACGGTGAAACAGGTAATTCCATTTTTCAATAAAAATATTATAACTAGGTTCGACATCCCACACATGATTGTCATTGATAATGGAACACAGTTCAATTACGAACCATTCAAGGTATACTGTAAGGGACTGCACATTAAACTGTGCATTTCCTCGGTATCATATCCTCAATGAAATGGAATGACTGAAGTCACTAAGAGAACCATCATCGATGGAATAAAAACCCATGTACTAAAGTATGGGTCTTCATGGGTGGAAGAGTTGAATAATGTGCTCTACTCATACCAAACCACACCAAGAATGGCTACAGGTTAAACCCCATTTCTATTTACTTATGGCACCAAAGTAGTGGTCCCTATAGATATTGGCACCCCGAGTGAGAGAGTAGCTAATTATGTGGGGCAAGCCACAAATGAGGACCTACTACAAAGAAAACTGAATAAACTAGAGGGAATAAGGGATTGAGCCTACATCAGAATCGCCACCTATAGGTAGCGAGTGGCATAAGTATTCAATAAACTAGTTAAGCCCCGGTCATTCCAAGTAGGAGAACTAATCCTATGCAGCACTGAAGCCTCCAAAGCAAAGATTAGTCAAGGGAAGTTTGGCATCAATTGGGAAGGACCCTTTAGAGTTAGTCTGAAGCTAAGCCAAAACACCTACAAAATCCAAGACATGGAAGGAAGAATCCTACCAAAGATTTGGAATGTCACGGCTTTACGAAAGTTCTACCCCAGCGATCAAAATGATTAATGTTTACCTAACATAGTTTGCATTTCTTTTTCATTTGGTATAGGACGGTCCTAGTTTATACATTTTATTTTCATATTTGTTCAATAATGTATCTTTAGTCATTCTATCAATGAAAGTATTCTATTTATACTTTATTGAATACACTGCGGCTACCACATGCATAAAAGAGCATCCTAGAGGCCCCAAAACTGAAATAATAAGGCAAATGGCCAAAGTCGAGTGCTAATATAACCCCCTTTTAATATAAAGCGTAAAGCTAAATAAAGAGCACCCCCTGAGGTCCAAAGCTAAAACTATAAGGAAAATGGCCAAAGTCGAGTGCTAATGTAGCCCCTTTTTTTAATAATATAAAGCGTAAAGCTAAATAAAGAGTGCCCCTAAGGTCCAAAGCTAAAACAATAGGGAAAAAGACCAAAGTAGAGTGCTAACCTAGCCCATTAATTCCGGAGCGTTAATATACCCCCAAGCAAAGACAAAGAGCGCCCTAGAAGCCCCGTATATAAAACTGAACTAAAGGTAAAAAGTGCTTGGAATGGCCAAATAATCACAAAAAGCCTAAGCTAACATGAAACATGCTTATCAGATAAAAGAAGATAATGCCTAGAATAACCAATACAATAATTAACAAAAAATAATTATTTTTCATTGATTTGAATTAAAGTTACAATGCGCCTAAAGTAATTTCCTCTAAATCCCCTAACTTTGAATATACTAAGCTAGCATCAGAGGTAGCAAGATTGGTAGGAACCTTGGGAGTGGGGTTAGAGGTTTCCTTCAACATTAAATCTTTAAAAAGGCGCGCATCATCGAGCTAGATCTCTAGAGGATCACCTATCTTTGGGTCGGTCATCAATGCATGCTAGTCTACATTGACGCCAAGGAATTTCTCAGCGGTCTTCTTTAAGAACTAGGCTCAAAATGTGATGTGATGCCTGATCCAATTATCTAAGATCACTTTATCCCCCGGTGGTAGTGATGTTTGGCGGCTTTGCACCTTCGCTGAGAAATGGCCAAGGTCTTCTCAACCAAGGCCATCCTAGCGCATGCCTCCTCCAGTTGAGCCCGAAAATAGTGACATCATCCTGGGATTTCTTCAACTTGTTCCCCAAAGAGGCGACTTCCTAACGAGATGAAGCACGATCACCCTCCAACTTGGACTTGGCCTAGGCGGCCTCCTTAGCAACCGTTGCGGAAGAAAGCTTCAAGCCATTTAACTTAGCGGTAAGGGTGAAAACACTTGTCTTGCTATTTTCCAAGTCTGACTTGAGCTTGAAAAATAGCTCAGCCTCCTTATGGCGCTCCTCGACCGCCGCTTTCACCTTCATTAGCTCATCCTACATGGAGGCCATCACTTTTATCAACTGCGCCAAGTCTTCTACCTGGACCTCCATCTCCGCCTTCAGGGTCTGGGCCTTGTGGTTAGTCCAGTACAAGTGCTTTATCAACTGGAAAGAATCAATAAGGTTTTGCACAAAAATGAATTTAAGTTAGAGGCAAAAAAGGAGAAGTCATTAAAAAAGGGTGGAGGAAAACTAAACCAAACGTTGTTGTATACATGTTCTTTGGCCGTAGAGAGTAAGTCACGATCGACGTAGTGAGCCTCCTCAGCAGGAAGCTCCAAAAAGGAGCACAAGTCCTCCACCACCCCAAATTGGGTGAGGTCGATATCAGAACCATGCTCTTCTAGCCACCACTGCAAAATGAAAAGTGAAATAAGGAACGGACCTAAAGAGAAGAGGAGGGACTAATTTCAAAGATTTTTATCTTAATGGGGCAAGGAAGTTCTTACTCAGGGGCCTTCCCCCTCCCCTCCGATCGGATGGGGGAACCCTCAGAATTCTCCCATCTCCTGTAGGACTCTTGGAGGGAGAGACTCCACAAGGGAAGAAGACCGAGCCTGCATTAGCGTAGGCATTGTAGGAGGATCATTCCTAGGCTTCCTAGCCTGCCTCACACGTATCCCTATCTCTGGGAAGTCCACATCCCATACCACCTGCTCCGCTGCAGTGGTATTTCCTTCCTCCTCACCACCCTTAGCAGCGGATTCTTCCTCCTCACTACCCTTACTAGCGAATTCTTCCTCCTCACTCTTCTTCTTCGGAGAAGAAGGAATCTCCACCACATTGACGAGGTTGGAGGGAAGGCTAACCTAGTTAATGTCCTCCACTTATCGGAGGAGCTGGTCCATCGAGGCATGGTCAAGGCTCTAGACCAGACCTGCAGCTAGCAAAATCATGTTAGCCTAAGCCTCAACAGTGGAGGGATTAGCTAAATGGGTCTGTATTAGCTCTACAATAAAAGCAACCATATCACTAAGATAATCAGCCACTCTTGTAAAAGGAAAAAAAGAAGTAAATTAACAATAAAGGGAAAAAAGAAAGACTTATGCGGACACCCTTGGGGGTTCTTAAAAATGGCTAGTTACTCGTTGTTTAGCTTGTAACGAGCATTGTTGTACCAAAGAAGTGCCCGAGCTCATTTCCATTGAATAGGGGTTGGATTAAATTGGTCTAACACAAATATGGTCCGGCGTTGGTTAAGGTTGAGACGCCCATCCCTCACCCAAGTATTATAGTTGGCAAGGTTGTTGTTCCACATAATGGGGAAAGGGAAATCTTCCCCATCATACAGAGATCCCGTCCCTGCATTAGTTTCTTTCCCGAACCAAAACCATTGATCCTTAAACTTCTTGATAGAATCCAGTTTAGCAATCAGCTTCGGCATAGCTATCTGATACGTTTTCCAATATTCCAAACAACCGGGCTACTTGGAGACCCGATGGTAGAAGCCTTTGAAGACCATCCCATCCAGATGGAGCCCTAAATCAAGGCAGAGTTTGTCAAGAAGGCCAAGCTCAATCTATGAATTGGGATGTACTTGACCTAGAGGAACGTTGAACTCACATAAAATGGAGCAAATTGAAGGTGATAGGGGTAGGAGAAACCCCCACTCCACATGTTTTTCAAAGATAGTGAACATGCCTGCGAAAGGGGTATTCAGATGCTCATTTTCGTCAGGCAAGATAGTCAATAATCACGGTTTATCGCAAATCATCGAGGTAAACTAAAGCCATCTCTCATCCATCATTACATAACAGACCTTAATGTCAGCATCAGGACTAATGCTTTTCTTCTTCTTATTTTCTAGCTTAGGCGGGATCTCTCGATTAATTAAGGTTAAGCCTATACAATATTTAGCTGAGGGCTTGATGTACTGAAGTGGGGTATAATTTTAGGGATGTTCAAAGTTGGAGGCTATCCCTTCAGAAGCAGTGGAAAAGGTGTTTAGAGGAACAACGAAGATAAGGCGACTTGAGGATTCACCATGGTTACGAGAGAAATTTTGAAAAGCTTGGTGGGAGCCATGATTATCAAAATACAAGAGAATAGAAGAAAGTAGGAAGAAAAAACTTAGTTAAAAGATGCGAAAGGAGAGTTGAGATTTGCGGCAGAGAAAAGCAATGGCAGTGGAGAGAAGAAGTGGAAGAAGGAAGAAGAAGATGGAGGAAATAATGGTGATTTTATAGGGAAAATAAATGAGGAAAAGTGCCATAATCATCACTAATTCAACTTCCAAGGAAAAACGGTATTTGAAATGAAGAGTTACGCGTGGTGTGTGATGTTTTGAAAGTTCGCGCGTGGCACGTGAGCCATATTTGTCAACTTTAGATATAATACAAGTTAACTGAAAGGTTGATCTATCATAACTTGAGTTACTTCGGTCCAAGTTTGAAGCTGCTCGAGGCTTATAACCTCGTCTTATGCTTGGGGGGGACTACTCTGGGAGCCAGAGTTCGATGATTTGATGAAAGCTGGACCGACCCAATTCATAAAGGCTTGTCTAAAATTGGAGAGGATCGGTAAATTATGGGGAACTAGCCAGTTTCATGAGCTCAGCTCCGCCCTCGTAGACCGGCATGATTTCTAGAGAGTGTTCAAGTTTAGAAAATTGATAATTGCCACTAATCTAGCTAAATTCGAGGTAATCTGCCAATTACATGAGCTTAGCAAAATCCAAGGGATCGGTTCAACTGTGTTGGATCGGCCTCATATACTAGTTGGACAGTCCACATCCTACGCAGTGGTAAGCAGGTCTTAATTAGTACGTTGCCATTCAAAGCTTGTAAATGCTAGACCTAAAAGAGTCTAGGCATAGTCAAGGGGACTTATGATAATAGCCCACCTAATGGCTCATAGCCCACGAGGCTCGTGGGACCCAAGAGGCCCAATCAAACCCATGATGTAGGACACCGGTTATGGTTGAGCAGTTATGTTAGAGCGGTTAACGCACTAAAAGAGTGGTTACCGCCACTATCTCAGCATGACCCGAGTAGTTTTTGTCATGATCTAGACTTATTATAAATACCACTTCTTCCAGGGATAATTGGGTATGTAATCCAATTATTCTCAATATATCCAAGCTATCATTCTCCCCCTTGTTAATTAACTTGAGCGTCAGAGAGCTTTCGCCGAAACCTCGACCGAGCCTGTCTAACATTTGCCTGTGTTGCAGATAACCTGCATTCGGATCGCTGGACATCAAGATCTAATTGAAGGTTTACTTCTTGTTGATTGACCAACACTACGAAGGTTTTTTACACTATTTTGAAGTCTTATTAAACCTTTCTCTGTGGGTGCATTGTAACTAGGCATAACCGTACTTATCTTGTTTTTTTATATTTGAGTCCACTTGGAACCATTTGTTCCCTGCCATCGAAAATATACTAACTCGTTACCTAAAATTATTCTTCTCGCAATGGATCAAACAACAACGAACAGTAATCAGAGATACAATGGTAAATATTGAAAATAAATGGTTTATTATATAATCAATTAATAGATCAAAAACCAATTTTATAGTGTTAGTTACTATAAAAATAGACAAATCAATCGATTGATTTTTCAAAACAAGATATTAATTCACAATTTATAAGAAAAAAATGGAATTTCATCTTTGAGATTCAATGGTAAATACATATGAATTGAAATCTAAATGTATCAAAACTGAGACAAAACGTACTAGATAAATTGATATGCAGTAGAGAGAATGATTTGAAATCCTAAATTTAACAGTTGATGAGAAATTAGCTATGATATGAAGAGTAGTGAAAATTTTGAAGTTTAGAAGCTTTTACCGCCAACTCATCCAGTCCACTTGTAACTGATATTCACGTTTTGATTAAATGATAGAAAGAAAGAGGTGGAAATGAAAACTCTGTATTTTACTTTTAATCAACTAACAATTATTTATAAAAATATATATTTTTTAGGGAAATTGTGAAAATTGTAGGGTTTGTGAAATTTATTTACAAAAATATGTTCCAACTTATCATTTGCATTCTATAACCAATTTAAGTTTCAGTTTTCACTTTATTCGTTCTATATATACACTGTTTTATCAAGCTTCAGTTGCTTCCTCTTTTTGCATCGCGCGTTTCTCCCCATCAAAATCTCTTTTCCTTGTTTTGATTATCCTCGATTTTCTCTAGATTGAAGTTTCTTCAAGTTTCTGCTCTCTGCAATTCTTAAATTCTATGCACAATTCCAATTTTCTAGCTTTCGACCAGTTTTTTTCAATTGAGAATGAGGATCCATGTAGTTGAAATCCTATTGTTATTGATAGATTTCGTTTTGCCTCTTTTTCGTTTTGTCTCTTTATGTATGTTTTTGTTGTTAATTTGCAGAATGATTATGCAATTTTTGTATTGTAATTGATGTGGGGATTTCATTAGGCTGTATGCAATTGTAAATTTATATACTAATATGATTTGTATCACTCTCATTGGTCTTGGGAAGCCTGCTCTTCAAAGTAATTCTGAACATAAATCAGCTGATTATGTGTAATTAATTATCTTACATGTTTAGATAACTTTCTAATGCATTTTCATCACTTTTAAAGATTAATTTAGCACAACTTGGTCTTCATACCAGTTAGATATCAGTTACCTATTAGATTCTAACAAGATGCAGAAAATTACAAGCTAAATACTAGTTAAATACCAGATTTTTAACAAAATGCAAAAAATTACAAGCTAATACAACTTAAATACTAGTTACCTACTAGATTCTAATAAGATTCATAAAATTACAAGCTAAATACCAGTTAAATACAAGTTAGATACCAGTTTCCTACCACTTTCTTACTAGTTTTGATATTTTTTGTTCTTTATACTAGTTAGATACTAGATTCCTACTGTTTTAATTTCAATACCAGTTAAATACCAGTTAGATACTAGTTTCCTACCACGTTCTTACTCATTTTGACATTTTTTATTCTTCATACCAGTTAGATACCAGATTCCTACT
>CATIWQ010342609.1:0-12354 GCA_949673415.1 Euphorbia schlechtendalii | reverse complement strand
TATATATGTATGTATGTATGTATGTATGTATGTATGTATGTATGTATGTATGTATGTATGTATATATATATATATTGGCATATCGTGACCGCGACATGTATCGCTCTCGTGATATATTTGATCTGAACTTTCTATTTTTGAGTAAGAGAAAGTCACGATCACGACTTACTCTCGCGATCACGACCTGTGCGATCTGCACAGAAGTTATTGCTGTAACAACTATTGATAAGTGTATAATTACACTTATTATCATATAAATTTTATAAAATAAACACTGTAGTTTTAGTCATTTTTATACTTTATATAAAAGATTTCACATGGTATGTAGTTGTTTTTTATGCAAATGCAGATACTAGGTAAATCTTGCGAGTAAAATGAGCTAAAGTGGAATTCTATAAAAAAAAAAGAGTGAAAAAGGTGCAAAATGATGCGTGGAACTTAAAGATTTGGCTTAGGATTGAAGCTGTCGAAGATCGGTAAAGTTACAAGAAGAATTTTGAGTAAAACTCAATTCACGGTCGCGACAATTATTCGCGGTCGTGACTTGTTTATTTCAGAATCAGAAGATTGCCAATCAAAGATTCACGATCGTGACATGTATATTACGGTCATGACATGGACAGTTTTCTGGTATTATCTTTGTAACTAACAACCGCTAAATAAGCATGATTAACCGTCATCAACTGCCTTCATCTACCAACAAACAGACACCTATCAAGAGTCAATCAATCATGAAAAGGTGCTTATCCATTGTAGATTATATCAAAGCTTCTCAACCATTCACAATGAAGAGATGCAAACTTTCACCAATGGACACAACCCTTCATTTGGATAGACGCAACCCTTCTAACTCTATATAGTGTGTAAATAGAGAGTTCACTACATTCTTAAGTGTTAGCGAGAAAATTTTTAAGTGATTCGAATCCTTGTTTCGATCACTAGATTTCTCTATATTTTCGAGCAATTGTTGTATAAGTGTACTTGCAAATCACTTATCAAAAAAAGTTTTCGTTCTTCAATATTCGTTTGTTCGATATTCATAAAGAATAGCATCCTAGCGGAGGTTTTGTACGGGCCGAGACCTAATTCAAAGTAGACGCAAGAATTGCAGGAATTGACGACTCCCATTAAAGAGTGGATACGGTTTGATCAACTTTACCTTTCACTTGCATACCTTACAACTTTGCTTTGCTTTCTACTTATACTTTCTATTTCAAAGTTTATGATATGTCTATGTATCATAATGCGTATTTCGTGCTAAGTCTTTTAGGTTAATCAAGTTATATGCATTGGCGTTAATTTTAAGAGTAGTTTCGGGGTTAACAATATAGTGTATAATCACTGGACCTGTGATATAACGCTGTTTAGTGAGCCAACATTTTTGGAATGGTAACTTGCTAAATATGGCTATGTGAGATAGACCCGTACTAAGCATAGTATTGACGTTGTCTAGGTTTATATAATAGTCTTATCTCGTTTACGCTGGGATTAGAAAAGTTATTTCATGTGTTGCTCTACGATGAATCATTGAACATCTGAGTGTGTTGAACCGGGTTTGTTAGATTAGTCTAGTGCTTCGTAACATCTTTGTTAAACTTGCATGTTTTCTCTGCATACTTGTTCATAGTGAAAATCTATGTATTTAGAGTCTCTCATCTATCACATTTATATTTACTCTATTTTTCATTCTGATCTTCCTTTTCAAAAATCTCAAAACTATTTTTATTTTTCCTTTACTTAGTCTTTACTTGTTGATCTTCAGAGCTATTCCTTCCTTGTGGGTTTGATGTCTTTTAAAACTACATCACAACTGTATACTTGCATTTATCATCATTTTTCTATGTGATAAGGGGTATTGACAACACCTACATTTTTCATGAACAAGTTTTTGGTATTATTATTAAAGATAAGTCTTATTGGACGAGTATAGCCAAGTTTCACGAACAAGTTTTCAGAACCATTAAGGGAATAAACTTATCAAGGAAAAGTGGTGATTGGCTATTTTCTAACGGTTGTATTCTAAGTATATCTGTTGAATATGCTATAATTATCCTAATTTCCCTATAAATAACCTCTTTTCATGTTTTATTTTGACAAAAACTCTTATTCTTAATCTCAACCCTTTGCAAAAATCAAGTTTTCTCTGTTTTCCAAAATTAAGCATTATTCTTTCTTTCTTAATTTCAATGGCTCCTAAGAAGTCTATAGCAACTTCATCAAAGAGGAAAAGCAAAATGGTGAATCAAATTGGCAAAATTAAATCCTGATTAACAAATTTGAGTTTGGTTCTAATTGAGCTGTCTTTGTCCTGCCCCGAACTGGTAAAAGGCAATAGGAGCTGGGAGCATCATGTGAGAGATGGAAGGTCCCCCTGTTCTAGGCTGATTAGTAGGACCGTCATTATTAAGGGTAGCCCCCGGGTTGGACCTCCCGATATGCTAGCGAATAAGCGATGCTAGTTGTTCGCTGTTGGAAAAAGGCATTCAAAGCAGTTGCACACTATCGACTTATGTGTCTACTAACAGGTCTATCCCGTAAGGGAGGGGTGATCATACTCCGCAACTCCGTCTTGTGGATCGACCATGTTATCAAGATTCAAAGTTGCTCATTGAATTGAATTCGAATTTGAACCCGAATCTTCACTTGAGTCAGTGTATGGAAACCCCTCTAGATTGGCCATGATTGGAGAGATGTGGACCAGGCGACTAGCGGGCCTTTTACAAGCTAAGCTATACAAGCAGAAAATCAGACCATGCATTTGAAATTCATGACATGATTCATTATGCGAAATATGCATGAGATGTTTGTTGTTATGGCTACATTCACAAGGGGTTGGCATGCCAAGATGTGGGATAAATATTGTGTTTATCAATCCATTTGAAACAAACCAGTTAGTCATTAGATAAGATAAAAAATGGGCGAAAATGAAAATCCAACCCTATGAGTGAATTTTGAGATCTGTACGATGTCCCTGTGATATTGTAGCATGAGTGGTGTAAATGAGGTGACCAAGTTACCCGTATGGTAATAGGTAAATATTTGAGATTTCGTACCATGACTAGATCTCATGGAATGAGGAGGTCAAAATTATTTCAGGTAAGCAGTTTGACATACCCTGATGAAATCGAATAAGATGAAAATAACCACCGTATGTTGCTATTGAATGATTTGGTTATTTTGCCTAATCAAGGTGGAGTTTCAGATGCTCGCGTGGTCATCGTATTTGAGGGTATGTGGTGATGCATGAATCATTACCTGGTGTGGGTGGATGGTTTGAGTATTAAGCGTATACCCTTGAAGATTTGGTAAGGTAAGGTTTTTTTTAAATAAGTATACCCCTTATGGGCTTAGGTTTGGATATCAGCAGGGACATGACATGATGTAGGAAAGATGGTTTTGGTAGGTATTTGCCCTATTTGGTTTATGTGGTATGTGTGATTGGACATCTCATAGGTGATATGTGGGATATGTTATTGCCCCCTGTGGGCTAAGTGTCAAATGTCAAGTGGACATCATACAAATTGGGGTGAATGATGCTTCATGATTCTAAGTGGTTTCATGTTGTCCTAGGGTGACACAACCTTCAAGTGGCAACTAGTCCTAAGTGTATGTGACATTGATTTGGTATCATGGTAATGAGAAAATTTTATGTTAACATGAGTGTGTGCCTTCAAGTGTTTGTACTAAGATTTGTGGTTAGCATTTCATTTGTACAATAATAAGCACATAGCATGCAACATTTAAACTTCCAACCATACAACTCCCGCGTGTATGGTTTTTTGGCTAGTCTTTATCCTAAGTTTAGTTCATCTTAGTACCATGAAGATACTAAGGAGCGCACCTTCAAGAAAATATAATGCATGATCGTTTGTTGGGTAACACCCTAGGGAAAATGCCTATGGCTTATTTACATGAGGTTTGTAAAGGGGTTGCTGATGTAGAAGGTTCTTGTTCCACTAAAATACACTCTAAGCCCTCCCCAAATGGGTTTTAACAAGGGAGGTACATGCGATATCGTAACAAGTGCTCCACCCACTCAAGTACTATCTTTTCTCAAGGAGGTAAATTAGTACAAGAGAGAGCTTCGCGGTAATAGGGCACCTTAAACTGTCAAATTATTCCAAGCATTCAGAAATTTCAAATCAAGCAATATAAGTAAACACAAATTATCTAATCTGTTTGTAATAGAGAGAATCAAATCTTAGATTTAACATTGTAAAAGGATTCAATGATTTCTGTAAGTTTAAATTCATGGTTCATATTTTCTATTCAAATCTGAGTGACAGTTTAGGAAGGGAACCTAAACTGTGGTTTGAGAGGTAGTTAGAAAGGAAGGTACTGTAATCGATTCTACCCACTATAAAGGCTTCTTCACCTAAGGAAGGAAAGAAACTCAAGTAGATTAAAGCTCAAAAAGGAATCTAGGGACTGAAGGTAGCCTTGGGGCCGAACCAGGATAAAATCTTAGGTGTTTGTAGAACCCAAGTTAATAATACTTCACAGTACATAGTTATTTTGGAAATAGCAAACTGACTAGGATAGTGAAATTAATTGAGTACTAAGCAGACTCTTAATTAATAAAGTTGACTTGAGCTTATTCAAGGGAGAATAACCCAGTTTCGCTGGATAATTAATTAAGTTATGACTTAGAGTAGGGAAAGCTGAGTCTGTGCTGAGTACTACATAGTTTAGGATTACTTCACTTAGCTCATGCTAAGTTTTGCTTTTATTTAATTAAAAGCATGTTTATTTGACATGTAGAAGACTTAATGACACATGTGCTACTAACTTCGTATGTGAAGGAATGAAATATTCTTTAATTGCTTTTCAAGAGAAAAGGCGTTGAAATTAACAAAGATTCTAGTGGTCCTCACAATGCTAAAAAGTGTCAATGCAGATGTCAGAGATTCCACACTACAGTCTATGTGAAAGGAATTTTCTGTTATGTGTCACGTCTCAAGTGTCCCCGCGCATTTCTTTCAAAGTCAGCAAGGTCATCCAATGAGAAGACTCCATATTGCACTCTAGCACATCTCTCTTATAATAAGATAGCTTGAAGACAAAGGAGATTTTATCAACGAAATTTTATCATGCCTCAACGTTCAAATTTTATCTCTTAACATCCAGGAATCAATCTTTAACAGGATGATTTGAAAGATTTGAAGAGATGAGAAATTGAGATCTTCAATATCGTAAAGTTTGCAACGGATACTTTAGAGAGCTTCAAAGTATAAATAGAAGATTGGAGCCGATGTTAGAACTTGGTTAATCATCACTAATTTCTTAAGAGCTAAAATGCTACGCAAATTACTCTAGCTTCTAAAGAAATTCCACAGCAAGAAATCAACTAACAACAAAGTCATATTTGTTTGTAATAGATCGAAATTACTTAGATTAACATTGTAAGGATTCAACATTTCTATAAGTTGAATCTAGTTCGCATTCTGATTTGATCTGAGTACAGTTTGGGAAGGGTACCCAAACCATGTTGAGCGGTAGTTAGAAAGGAGGGTACTTTCTGATTGAGATGTTATGTATTGAGCAGTAGATAGAAAGGAGGGTACTTTCTATTACGTGTCGTGTCTCAAGTGTCCCCTCGCATTTCTGTCAAAGTCAGAAAGGTCATCCAATGAGAAGATTCCATATTGCACTCTAACACATCTTTCTTAGAATAAGATTTCTTGAAGACAAATGAGATTTTATCAACGAAATTTCATCACGCCTGAACGTTCAAATTCTATCTCTAAACGTCCTAGAATCTATCTTCGATGGGAAGATTTGAAAGATTTGAAGAGATGAGAAATTGAGATCTGCAATATCTTAAAGTTTGCAATGGATACTTCACAGAGCTTCAAAGTATAAATAGAAGATTGGAGCCGACTTATGAACTTGGTTAATCACCTCTAATTTCTTAAGAGCTAAAACGCTACGCAAATTACTCTAGCTTCTAAAGAAATTCCATAGAAAAAAAATCAACTAATAACAAAGACATATTTGTTTGTAATAGATTGAAATTACTTAGATTAACATGGTAAGGATTCAACATTTCTATAAGTTGAATCCAGTTCAAATTCTAATTTGATCTGAGTGTTAGTTTTGGAAGGGTACCCAAACTGAGTTGAGCGATAGTTAGAAAGGAGGGTACTTTCTGATTGAGCTATTATGTGTTGAGTGGTAGTTAGAAAGGAGGGTACTTTCTGTTATGTGTCATGTCTCAAGTGTCCCCGTGCATTTTTGTCAAAGTCAGCAAGGTCATCCAATGAGAAGACTCCATATTGCACTCTAGCGCGTCTCTCTCAAAATAAGATTGCTTGAAGACAAACGAGATTTTGTCAACGGAATTTTATCATGCCTCAACGTTCAAATTCTATCTGTAAACGTCCTAGAATCTATCTCCAATGGGAAGATTCGAAAGATTTGAAGAGATGAGAAATTGAGATCTGCAATATCGTAAAGTTTGCAACGGATACTTCAGAGAGCTTCAAAGTATAAATAGAAGATTGGAACTGACGTTCGAACATGGTTAATCACCTCTAATTTCTTAAGAGCTAAAATGCTATGCAAATTACTCTAGCTTCTACCATAGCATGAAATCAACTAACAACAAAATCATATTTTTTTGTAATAGATCGAAATTACTTTGATTAACATTGTAAGGATTCAACATTTCTATAAGTTGAATCCAATTCGCATTCTGATTTAATCTGAGAGTCAGTTTGGGAATGGTACCCAAACTAAGTTGAGCGGTAGTTAGAAAGGAGGGTACTTTATGATTGAGTTGTTATGTGTTGAGTGGTAGTTAAAAAGGAGGGTACTTTCTGTTATGTGTCATGTCTCAAGTGTCCCCTTGCATTTCTGTCAAAGTCACCAAGGTCATCCAATGAGAAGACTCCATATTTCACTCTAGTGCATCTCTCTTAGAATAAGATTGCTTGAAGACAAATGAGATTTTGCAACGGAATTTTATCACGCCTCAACGTTCAAATTCTATCTCTAAACTTCTTAGAATCTATCTCCAACAGGAAGATTTGAAAGATTTGTAGAGATGAGAAATTGAGATATGCAATATCATAAAGTTTTCAATGGATACTTCACAAAGCTTCAAAGTATAAATAGAAGATTGGAGCTGACATTCGAACTTGGTTAATCACCTCTAATTTCTTAAGAGCTAAAACGCTACGCAAATTACTCTAACTTCTAAAGAAATTCCACAACAAGAAATCAACTAACAACAAAGTCATATTTGTTTGTAATAGATCAAAATTACTTAGATTAACATTGTTAGGATTCAACATTTTTATAAGTTGAATCTAGTTGCATTCTGATTTGATCTGAGTGTCAGTTTGGGAAGGGTACCCAAACTGAGTTGAGCGGTAGTTAGAAAGGAGGGTACTTTCTATTAAGTGTTGTGTCTCAAGTGTCCCCATGCATTTCTGTCAAAGTCAGCATGGTCATCCATTGAGAAGACTCCATATTTCACTCTAGTGCGTCTCTCTTAGAATAAGATTGCT
The DNA here is from genome assembly GCA_949673415.1 of Euphorbia schlechtendalii. Classification (NCBI taxonomy): domain Eukaryota; kingdom Viridiplantae; phylum Streptophyta; class Magnoliopsida; order Malpighiales; family Euphorbiaceae; genus Euphorbia; species Euphorbia schlechtendalii. Next base: position 4,843 of record CATIWQ010342609.1, on the reverse strand, counting down.
TGAAGACAAATGAGATTTTGTCAACGAAATTTTATCACGCCTTAACATTCAAATTCTATCTCTAAATGTCTTGGAATCTATCTCCAATAGGAAGATTTGAAAGATTTGTAGAGATGAGAAATTGAGATCTGCAATATCGTAAAGTTTGCAATGGATACTTTGTAGAGCTTCAAAGTATAAATAGAAGATTGGAGCCGACGTTCGAACTTGGTTAATCACCTCTAATTTCTTAAGAGCTAAAATGCTACGCAAATTACTCTAGCTTCTAAAGAAATTCCATAGCAAGAAATCAACTAACAACAAAGTCATATTTGTTTGTAATAGATTGAAATTACTTAGATTAACATTTTAAGGATTCAACATTTCTATAAGTTGAATCTAGTTTGCATTCTGATTTGATCTGAGTGTCAGTTTGGGAAGGGAGCCCAAACTGAGTTGGCGGTAGTTAAAAAGGAGGGTTCTTTCTTATTGAGCTATTATGTGTTGAGCGGTAGTTAGAAAGGAGGGTACTTTCTGTTATGTGTCGCGTCTCTAGTGTCCCCGCGCATTTCTGTCAAAGTCAGTAAGGTCATCCAATGAGAAGACTCCATATTGCACTCTAACGTGTCTCTCTTAAAATAAGATTGCTTGAAGATAAATGAGATTTTGTTAACGGAATTTTATCAAGCCTCAACGTTCAAATTCTATCTCTAAACTCCAATGGGAAGATTTGAAAGATTTGAAGAGATGAGAAATTGAGATCTGCAATATCGTAAAGTTTGCAATGAATACTTCACAAAGCTTCAAAGTATAAATAGAAGATTGGAGCTGACATTCGAACTTGTTTAATCACCTCTAATTTCTCAAGAGCTAAAATGCTATGCAAATTACTCTAGCTTCTAAAGAAATTCCACAGCAAGAAATCAACTAAAAACAAAGTCATATTTGTTTGTAATAGATCGAAATTACTTAGATTAACATTGTTAGGATTCAACATTTTTATAAGTTGAATCTAGTTGCATTCTTATTTGATCTGAGTGTCAGTTTGGGAAGGGTACCCAAACTGAGTTGAGCGGTAGTTAGAAAGGAGTGTACTTTCTGATTGAGCTATTATGTGTTGAGCGGCAGTTAGAAAGGCGGGTACTTTCTTTTATGTGTTGTGTCTCAAGTGTCCCTTTGCATTTCTCTCATAGTCAACATGGTCATCTAATGAGAAGACTCCATATTTCACTCTAGTGCATCTCTCTTAGAATAAGATTGCTTGAAGACAAATGAGATTTTGTCAACATAATTTTATCATGCCTCAACATTTAAATTCTATCTCTAAATGTCTTGGAATCTATCTCCAATAAGAAGATTTGAAAGATTTGTAGAGATGAGAAATTGAGATCTGCAATATCGTAAAGTTTGCAATGGATACTTTGCAGAGCTTCAAAGTATAAATAGAAGATTGGAGCCGATGTTCGAACTTGGTTAATCACCTCTAATTTCTTAAGAGCTAAAATGCTACGCAAATTACTCTAGCTTCTAAAGAAATTCCATAGCAAGAAATCAACTAACAATAAAGTCATATTTGTTTGTAATAGATTGAAATTACTTAGATTAACATTGTAAGGATTCAACATTTCTATAAGTTGAATCCAATTCGCATTCTGATTTGATCTAAGTGTCAGTTTGGGAAGGGTACCGAAACTGAGTTGAGCTGTAGTTAGAAAGGAGGGTACTTTCTGATTGAGCTGTTATGTGTTGAGAGGTAGTTAGAAAGGAGGGTACTTTCTATAATGTGTTGCATCTCAAGTGTCCCCGCTCATTTCTATCAAAGTCAACAAGGTCATCCAATGAGAAGACTCCATATTTCACTCTAGCACATCTCTCTTAGAATAAGATTGCGTGAAGACAAACGAGATTTTATCAACGGAATTTTATCACGCCTCAACGTTCAAATTATATCTCTAAATGTCCTAGAATCTATCTCCAACGGGAAGATTTGTAATATTTGAAGAGATGAGAAATTGAGATCTGCAATATCGTAAAATTTGCAACGGATACTTCAGAGAGCTTCAAAGTATAAATAGAAGATTGGAGCCGATGTTCGAACTTGGTTAATCACCTCTAATTTCTTAAGAGGTAAAATGCTACACAAATTACTCTAGCTTCTAAAGAAATTCCACAGTAAGAAATCAACTAACAACAAAGTCATATTTGTTTGTAATAGATCAAAATTACTTAGATTAACATTGTAAGGATTCAACATTTCTATAAGTTGAGCGGTAGTTAGAAAGGAGGGAACTTTCTGTAATTGTGTCTATCCACTATAGAGGCTTCTCCACCTATTGAAGGAATGACTCACTAGAAGATTAAAGCTCGGAGATGGTATCCAGGGATTGGAGGTAGTCTAGGGGCTGGACTAGGATAAATCTCAGGTGTTGATGTTCTAACTTTAAGCATTAAGCTTTAGCAGTTATCTGCTCATTCATCTCTCTTTCTCTCATTCATTATTTATCTTATTACCTGATCTATGCTGAGTATACCTGATCTATGCTGAGTATTCTTACTTAGCTAAAGATTGAAAATAAACTGTGCCAGCAAATTTGAGTAGTTTATAAATTTTTATACCGCATTTATAACGCATATAAAAACCGAACTTGGCAAATAACTTTAAAATTTATTAAAAGTAACCAAGATTAAGCATTCACCCCCTCTCTACTATTGTTAAGAGCCCGTTTACAGACCAACAAGTGGTATCAGAGTGGTTGCTCAACTTTTAGACTAACCGTCTTTGAGTTAGATCCATAAAATGGCTTACAACAACTATAATTCCAGTTCCAATTAGGCAGTTCTCCTCAAGGAAGGAATGTCCATGACTAGAGCACCTTTGATGTTAATCATTATACATTCTTGAAAAAATCGAATAAAAAACTTCATCCAATCCCAAAGCATGCAGGCTTGGCTCGCTATTGAGCTTGGTCTTAGAGTTCCCATAGTGGTGAGTAACGGAGTGCATGTGCCGGTAGATCTAGAGGACTACGACGATGCTGACCTAAGGCTTCTCAAAGAGAATGCTGCATCGATTAATTACTTACACTGTGCGTTAGATCTTAGTGAGTTCAATAGGGTCTCAGGATGTGAAATAGCATAGGAAATCTGGAAGAAGCTAGAGATTATCTATAGGGGACCAACAAGGTCAAGGAGTTAAAGATCAATCTCATGTTGAGAGAGTATGAGATATTCTCGATGGGTTCCAATGAGGGTATTAGAAGCATGAATACCAGGTTCATTAACATTGTTAATGAACTGAAGAGGCTTGGGAAGGAGTTCACCAAGGAGGAGCTCATTAAGAAGATTCTCCGCACTCTTACATTAGAGTAGGACTCCAAGAAGAGCGCTATCGATGAGGTTTATGATCTTAATACCTACAACTATGATGAGCTGATAGGCACCTTGCTAACTCTTGAGATGTCTCTAAGGAAATACTCAGATGACTCCAAGAGGAATCGTGGCAAGGAAGGCAAAGCGATTGTCCTTAAAGTAGATTCATCAGATGACTCCACTAGCTACGACTCTGATGAGAAAATGGCCCTTCTAACCCGGTGTTTCAAATGTGATAAGTGTATAATTACATTTATTATCATGACATTTTCAAACATAAAATGATACGGTTTTGTTTCATTTTATACTTCATATAAAATATTTTACGTGGTATGTAGTTGTTTTTTTATGCAAATACAGAAACTAGGTAAATCTTGGGAGTAAAATGAACAGAAGTGGAATTCTATGGAAAAAGAGTGAAAAATGTGAAAAAAGATGCGTGGAACACAATGATTTGGCTTAGGATCAAAGTTGTCAAAGATCGGCGAAGTTACAAAGAAGAATCATGAAGAAATAACATTTCACAATCGTGACACTTATTCGCGGTCACGACTTGTCATTCTTCATAAATAGAAAACTGCCAACCAATGTTCACGATCATGACAAGTGATTCGTGGTCGTGTCTTGTGATGGTTATTGGTTATCTCTTTTCAACAACCAATCGCCAGATAACAACAATCAACTGCCATTAACTACCAACTAAAAAGACACCCTTTGGAAGTTAACCAATCATGAAAAGGTGCCTTTCCATTGTGGATGAGGATGAATCTTTGCATCCAATCAAAATGAAGTGATGCAACTCTTCGCCAATGGGCAAGACTCTTCGTTTGGATAGACGCAACCCTTCGTACTCTATAAATAGGGTTCAACCTCAACCATTTTCGAGAAAAGGAGGAGAGAATTTGGATTGATAGTGTGATACATGTTAGACGTGCATGTATAGATAGAAAGTAGAAATTATATAGATTTCACTAGTTCAAAGTCTTAGCGAGAAAAATGTATAAGTGATTCAATTCCTATTTCAATCACTATATATTTCTACACAAATTCTAGCATTTGTTGTATGAGTGTATTTGGAAAGCACTTATCAATAAAAGTTTTCATTCTTCAACATTCTTTTATTCTAAATTCACAAAGAATAACATCCTAGCGGAGGTTTTGTATGAGTCGAGACCGAATTCAAATTAGATGCATGAATTGCGGGAATTGACAACTCCCATTAAAGAATGGATATGGTTTGATCAACTTTAGCTTTCACTTGCATACCTTACAATTTTACTTTGTTTTCTGCTTATACTTTCTATTTCGAAGTCTATGATATGTCTATGTGTCGTAATGAGTATTTCGTTTTGTATCATTTATATTAATCAAGTTATATGCTTTCAAGTTAACTTTAAGAGTGATTTCAGGGTTAACAAGATTGTGTATAATCACTGGATCTGTGATTATAACACTATTTAGTGAGCTAACATTTTTGGAATGGTAACTTGCTAAA
>CATIWQ010342583.1:0-12648 GCA_949673415.1 Euphorbia schlechtendalii | reverse complement strand
GTAATTCTTTTGTTGATTATCACCATACTTCTAATTAGAATTCCTATAGTTATTTCCATTATTGCCATAAGAATTCCCTTGACTTTGAACATAACTTAATTACTCCCCTACACATGGGTTAAAGTTACACTCAAAAGTAGTGTGTCCAATTTGACCACAATTTTCACATGTCAAAGGGTTACTCTTATTTATATGCATATTATCTATCTTATTAGATAAAGTATATATTTGTGCTTGCATAAGAGTAATAGAATCTAACTCATTGACCCTTTTAACTGAACTAAAGGATGTAGATGTGGCATGTGAATGAGTAGGATTAGTAATACTTACTTGTGCTCTTTCCACTGGCCACATACTATTGTTACTTGTCATATCTTCCAAAAAGATCAAAGGCTTCTTGACTAGTTTTCTTCATAAGAGATCCTGCAGCCATAGCATCAATCGCTTCTCTTATAGCATGATTTATTCCATTATAGAAAGTTTGCAAAATAACATTCTGATGTAAACCATGATGAGGACAAACTCGCTGAAGTTCCTTATAATGTTCCTAGGTTTCGTATAAGGATTCACTATCCTTCTGGGTAAAGGAAGCGATTTCTTTAATGAGTCTTATAGTTTTGGCTGAAGGAAAATATTTAGTCAGAAAGGCTTGGGCTAATTGGTTCCAAGTAGTGATTGAATTTGGGGGTAATGAATTCAAACAAACTTTCGCGTTATCACGGAGTGTAAATGGGAATAAGCGAAGTTTAATTGCTTCATCAGGGACATTGGGCATTTTGAAACTATCATAGACTTCTAAAAAGTTTACAATTTGAGAATTCGGATTTTCATTGGGTAGACCATAGTATTGCACATTGTTGCTAATCATTTGAAGTAATGCTGGTTTTATTTCAAATTGATTTGTTGCAATTGGAGGTCTAGCAAATCCTTTATTGTTACCATTGATGGTTGGAATAACATAATCCATAAGCCTTGGTTGAGGCAAAACTAGATCTGGATTTGGATTTTCAACTTGCTCTTGATCGTCAGCCATCCTTCTTACTTGTCTCTTATTTTTCCTTTTCCTTGTCCTACCTCTATTTCTGATTCGAAAGATGCCAAACTTTCTACCGAACTACGCATACTTGGCATGCACATGCTAGAAAGAAAACTCAATGAATAAGCAAGAAAAAATTTGATAATAACAACAAAATATGAAGATCAAAATAAAAATAAATATAATTAAAAATAAATCCAAATAACATGTAAAATATAATTGCCGGTTCTCCGGTAATTTAATCTCTAGAACGCACTTGCCTTCCCCAGCAACGGCACTAAAAACTTGTTCGCCACTTTTCTACAAATACGTTTAATAACTTATTCGTAAGATTTTGGCTTTAAAGTACAGGTATTGTCAATACCACTTATCAAATAGAAAAATGATAATAACTGCAAGAATACAGTTACGATGTAGTTTAAAAAGATATCGAACCCACGGAGAATGAACCAGTTCTAAAGACTAATAAGAGTAATGGAACAAAGAAAATAAAATAAATGATTTTATTGTTTATTGGGTAGGTTGGGATATGATGGTAGATAAATGTATATAGATTAGAGTACATGAAATCAGTATAAATTATCCCTACGAACAAGTATAGCAAAGAAAACATGCAAAATCAACAAAGATATTACATACACTAGACTAATTTAATAAATTCGGTTCTAGATATTCAGATATTCAATTGTTCACCGCAGAGCAACACATGAAATAACTTTTCTAAATCTAGTGCAAATGAATTAAGATGATTATATAAACCTGGATAACAATACTACAATGCTTAGTACGGGTCACTCTCACATAGCCATATTTAGCAAGTTACCATTCCAAAAATGTTGGCTCACTAAACAGCATTATAATCACAGATCCAGTGACTATACACAATCTCATTAACCCCGAAACTACTCTTAAAGTTAACTAAAAAGCATGTAACTTGATTAATATAAAAGACTCAACACGAAATACACATTATGACACATAGACATTATAAACTTTGAAATAGAAAGTATAAGTAGAAAACAAAGAAAAGTTGTATGGTATGCAATGAAAGATAAAGTTGATCAAACCATATCCACTCTTTAATGGGAGTCGTCAATTCTTGCAATTCCTACATCTGCTTTGAATTCGATCTCGGCTCGTATTGAACCTATGCTAGGATGCTATTCTTTGTGAATATTGATTAAACGAATATTGAAGAACAAAAACTTTTATTGATAAGTGATTTGCAATTACACTTATACAACAATCGCTCAAATATGTAGACAAATCTAGTGATCGAAATAAGGTTCAAATCACTTATACATTTTCTTGCTAACTTAGAACGAAGCAAAATCTACATGATTTTCTCTCTAAAACTAAGTATGCACGTATCACATACCATGCCTATAATCCCATACACCATGAATTCCCTGAAAATGGTTGAGTTTGGAGCCCTATTTATAAAGTACGAAGGGTTACGTCTATCCAAATGAAGAGTTGTGTCCATTGGTGAAAGATTACATCACTTCATTGTGATTGGTTGAATTAGGTTGATCTTATCCACAATGGAAAGGCACCTTTTCATGATTGGTTGACTTCCAAAAGGTGTCTTATTATTTGGTAGTTGATGGTGGTTGATGGCGGTTGATCGTTTTTATTCGACGATTGAAAGAAGAGAAGAGTTGACCAAAAAACCATCAAAGTCATGATTGTTAATGATTATCGCGATCATGAATACTTGGTTGGCAACTTTCTATTGTGAAAGTTAACAAGTCATGACCATGATATGTGTCATGATTGTGACATGCCTTTTTCACATGATTCCTCTTTGCGATTTCTACTAATCTTTGACATCTTCAATCCTTTGCCAATTCCTTAAGTTCCATACATCTTTTTTCACCTTTTCCACTCTTTTTAAATAGATTTCCAACTTTAATCATTTTACTTCCAAGATTTACCTAGTACCTGCATGTGAAATCTTTTATATGAAGTATAAAAATGACTTAAACTATAGTGTTTAATGTGTAAAATTATCATGATAGTAATTGTAATTATACACTTATCATTATGAACCATCGAGGGGCAAGTCTCGAGGTTATCTTGGTAACAACACAAAATGAAGTCATTTAGCTCTCCAAGTGCTTTGAATTTCCAATCACTAACGGTGGTGTAGAATATGATGCATGCCTCTTTGGTATGCAAGCTTTGAGAAATGGTGGTGCGTTGGAAGTCACTATCATTGTTGATTCTTCATTAGTTATTCAACAAGTTATCAAAGATTGGGAAATTAAGGAGGAGTCACTTCGATAGTATCTTGATGTAGTTTAGTAGTTGGCCGCAAAATTTAAGAAGTATCTATTTCAGCATGTGCCCCAGGATGAGAATCAAATGATGGATTCCTTGGCTACCTTAGCCTCCATGTGGGAAGGCTCACTCCCAACCCATTAGGTCCGTCATCTTTCAATTATCCAAAGAGCCCTTCTATTATCATGCCATCTCGGCCACTATTAGCATGAATGAGAAATGCTAGTATTGGGACATAGTCCGGTTGATACAAAATAGTGAATTCCATCTAGGGGCAATGGAATCAAATGGTCATCTCTTTGTCGATTGACAGATCAGTTTAGAATTGTCGATGATGATCTCTTTAAGCCTACTAGTGATGGCTTACTTCTGTGATGCCTTTTAGAAAGAAGCTACCATAGTATGAATTACATTTATGGGGGAGATTGTGGCCATCACATTAATGGTTTGGCCTTAGCAAAGAAAATTCAGCAGCAAGGTTATTTTTGGACCACCATGATAGCTGATTGCATCTCCGAGATGAAGAAATGTCATGAATGCTAAATTAATGGGGATATTACCCATTTGCCTATGTTAGATATTCACAATCTTTTAACTCCTTGGTCATTCTCGGTGTGGGGGATTGATATTATTGGTTAGATCCAAACCTCTTCAACTAATAGGCATTGGTACATCATCATCGCCGTTGACTACTTCTCAAAGTGGGTAGAGGCCAAATCTTACACCAACATAACCACCAAGAAAATCACTAAGTCTATTGAAAAGTACATTTTTACGCACTATGGGATACCTCACTATATTGTGTCTGATAATAGAGTCTAATTTCAAGGAGCAATAACTAATTTGATTGAGAAATAAGGCTTTGAGCATCATCGATCTTCTCCATATAGACCTCAAGCTAACAGAGTAGTGGAAGCAGTAAACAAGTCAATCAAGAAGATCTTATCCAAGATGGTGACTACCTACCAAGATTGATCATGTAAGCTTCCATTTTCACTTTAGGGGAACACATTTTGTGTGCGCACTACAATAGACCAGACTCCATTCTCCTTAGTCTACAAAATGGAAAATATCCTCCTAGTGGAAACCGAAGTTGAATCCTTAAAGGTTTGGAAGCCAAGTTGAAAGAGTCAGATTGGGCTAAAGCCAGATTTGAGAAATTGAACATAATTGATAAGCATCACTTGAAGGCTCTATATCATCTCTAGATATATCACCAGTGTATGGCAAGAGCTTACAATAGCAAAGTCAAGCACTGGAAGTAGCCTTTGAAAGTAGGGGACTTGGTCTTAAAGCAACTGAAACCCTCCAATGTCAATGCTAAGGGGAAGTTCAAGCCTAGTTAGGGAGTCCCACTTGTGATCAAGAAGGTTCTTATCAAATGAGTGGTCAAATTGATAGATATGGATGATAATGAGTTTGTAAACCCGATCAATTAGAACGACTTAAGCACTATCACATTTAGGAAAAGAATTAAATGTTAAAAAGCAGTAGTGAAATAAAAAAGAGATATGTGGCAAGCCCATCAACTATCTTTCTTCATACAATTGAGAAAAAATTATGGTATTCTTTTGTCAAAAGGTCCGCCAAAGTGAAAACCCGAAAAGGGTGCTTTGGCAAAATAATTAGGATAGTGAGAGAAAATAGTCAGCTATCAACTTGAAAACCCGAAAGGGTGGGTTGCCAATAGGGGTTAAATCATATGATATTTTTATACCCTGGTTATTTTCATTCATAATAACGTCATTATTGCTGAATCCTTTTGTGTATATTAACAATTGGATACATGTGTGCTATATTGAGAAACAACGCAAGTAATGCAAGACATTTGTGTAAAAAAAGAAAAAAAAACAAAAAAAATAGATAGGCTAAAAATTCAAAAAGGATAGCCTATGCAAGAAATGAGTCTACTAAATTGAAAACCTGAAAGAGCGGTCTAAGAAAAAGTTAAGACAATGTTTGATAGATTGAAAACCCACAAGGGAAGTCTATGCAAAAATTAGAACAAAAGAATATTAAATTTGCCACATCTTTTCAAAATGGCAGAGGATATCATTCATCAGTCCAAAGTTTAAAGGACGATATCATCAAACTTCCTTTGCAATAAGGATCGAGATAATGGGAAGCAACAGACCAAGCTTCAAGCTTGATAAATAATGGATCAATTCTAAGCTAATGTCTAAATGATTAATGTTATACACAGGAGGAATCTAAGTGTCAAAAGTTTGAAAAATCATCCAAATCTACCCAAAACTATATTCAGTCTTCAAATTAGGCTCTAATCTAACCTCAAGTTAAACTTTGACTCGAATCCAAGCCCATCCCTATCACTAGTCCATGAATCCTACATTAACCACTCAAGATTGCATAGTCGCCACAAGAGCATCTACTAGCTAGGGCAAAACAATCGAAGAAATATAAAATCCTCATGCACATAAATATATTCATACAATCATACAAACAAACTATTAATTAACCAAATAAATAACATACATGTGAGAATTCAAATTCATTCATTCACATGCACAGATACATGAATAATTTATCACAGGATCTTGTAGACTATTAAACCCTATCATGCCACTATCTCGTTGTGTCACCGTCCTTACTACTCCATTGTCTTGCCATGACTCTATCCTTGTCACGCCACTACCTTGTTGTGCCACTATCTTTTTATGCCACCATCCTTTCGACGCCAATATTTTTCCATGACTTCATCCTTGTCACACCACTATTTTGGCATGACTTCACCTTGTCATGCCATTGTATTGTCGCATCTCTATCCTTGTCATGTCGCTATCTTGTTGATAAATATATATTTACACTTATTATCTTGATATTTTCAATCATAAAATGATATGATTTGAAGTTATTTTATACTTCATATAAAAGTTTTCATGTGGTATGTAGTTGTTTTTATGCAAGTGCAGAAACTAGGTGAATCTTAGGAGTGAAATGATTAAAGATGGAATTCTATGCAAACATAGTGAAAAAGGTGCAAAAAGATGCATGGAATGCAAGGAATTAGCTTAGGATTGAAGTTGTCAAAGATCGGCAAAGTTGGAAAGAATAACCATGAACAAAAGCACATGTCACGATCGTGATTCCTGTTCATGATTGGACAAATCACGCCCGAGACTATATATCAGAATCATGAATTGTGATTCTTTACAAGCAGAAAGTTACCAACTTATATTCGTGATCATGACATATATATCACGCTCACAACTTGTAATGGTTTTGGATAGCTCTTGTCAACTTCCAACCACTGGATAAGAACGATCAACCGCCATCAACCACTACCAACTGTCGAATGAAAAGAAAACTTTTGGGAACAATCTAGCCGCAAAAAGGTGCCTATCCATTGATGATAAGAATGAATTCTCACATTCAATCACATTGAAGATGATGCAACCCTTCACTAATGGACATAACTCTTCATTTGGATAAACGCAACCCTTCGCACTCTACAAATAGGGTTAAATCCAACCATTTTCATGTAATTGTAGTGTGTATAGATTGTGTAACACATATGACATAGATAGAGAGTGAAAGATATAGTTAAAGTGTTAGAGGGAAAAATGTATAAGTGATTCAACTCTTATTTCGAGCACTAGATTTCTCCACATATTTGAGCGATTGTTGTATGAGTGTAATTTCAAAGCACTTATCAATAAAAGTTTTTGTTCTTCAACATTCATATGTTTGATATGCACAAAGAATAGCATCCTAGAGGAGGTTTTGTACTAGTGGAGACCGAATTCAAAGTAAATGCGAGAATTGCGGGAATTGACGACTCCCATTAAAGAGTGGATACGGTTTGATCAACTTTAGCTTTCACTTGCATACTAATAAGTGTATAATTACACTTATTATGATATTGATTTTATAAACTAAACACTATAATTTAAATCATTTTTTATACTTCATATAAAAGATTTCATGTGGTATGTAGTTGTTATTTTTGCAAATGAAGATACTAGGTAAATCTTGGGAGTAAAATGATCTAAAGTGGAATTCTACGAAAAAAAGAGTGAAAAAGATGCAAAAAGATGAGTGGAACTTAAAGATTTGGCTTAGGATCGAAGCTGTCAAATATCGGTGAAGTTGCAAGGAGAATTCTGAAGAAAAATGCAATTCATGGTTCAGACAATCATTCGCGATCGTGACTTATTCTTCTTTAAAATAAAAGTCTGCCAATCAAAGATTCACAATCGCGACTTGTATATCGTGGTTTTGACTTGGACGGTTTTCTAGTTTTATCTTCTTAACTACCAACCGCCAAATAAGCATGATCAACCGCCATCAACTACCAACAAATAGACACTTATCAGAAATCAACCAATCATGAAAAGGTGCCTATCCATTGTGGATTAGATTGAAGCTTCTCAACCAATCACAATGAAGTGTTGCAATCATTCACCAATGGATACGACTCTTCGTATGGATAGACGCAACCCTTCGAACTTTATAAATATAGCTTCAAAACATCACAATTTCATGGGTGCATCACAATGCAGTGGATGTTGCAAGAAGACCAGGGTTGGATATAGTGTGTGTATAGATAGAGAATCCACTACGTTCATAAGTGTTAGCGAGAAAATGTTTAAGTGATTCGAATTCTTGTTTCAATCACTAGATTTCTCTATATTCTCGAGCGATTGTTGTATAAGTGTACTTGTAAATCACTTATCAATAAAAGTTTTCGTTCTTCAATATTCGCAAAGAATAGCATCCTAACAGATGTTCTATACGAGCCGAGACCGAATTCAAAGCAGACGCAAGAATTGTTGGAATTGACGACTCTCATTAAAGAGTGAATACGGTTTGATCATCTTTAGCTTTCACTTGAATAGCTTACAACTTTGCTTTACTTTCTGCTTATACTTTCTATTTCGAAGTTTATGATATGTCTATGTGTCATAATGCGTATTTCGTGTTAAATCTTTTATATTAATCAAGTTATATGCATTGGGGTTAATTTTAAGAGTAGTTTTAAGGTTAACAATATCGTGTATAATCACTAGATCTGTGATATAACGTTGTTTAGTGAGCCAACATTTTTAGAATGGTAACTTGCTAATTGTCGCTATGTGAGAGTGATCCGTACTAAGCATAGTATTGATGTTGTCCAGGTTTATATAATCGTCTTAATTCGTTTGCGCTAGATTTAGAAAAGTCATTTCTTGTGTTGCTCTGCGATGAATAATTAAACATCTGAATATTTAGAACCGAGTCTATTAGATTAGTTTAGTGAATCATAACATCGTTGTTGAACTTGCATGTTTTCTCTGCTATCCTTATTTCGTAGGGAAAATCTATATATTTAGATTCTCTAATCTTTCATACATATATTTACTCATTCTTCATTCTAACCCTCCTACCCAAAATATCAAATTTAGTTTATTTTCTTTATTTTATCTTCCTTATTGATCTTTAGAACTAGTCCTTCCCTGTGGGATCGATATCTTTTAAAACTACATCGCAACTGTATACTTATAGTTATCTTTTATCTTCCTCATTTTTCTATTTTGATAAGGGGTATTGACAACATCTATATTCTACGTGAACAATTTTTGGCACCGTTGATATATAGTTGATTCTTGCAAATAAACTATTAAACTTATCAGTAGAAAAGTGGCGAACAAGTTTTTAGCGCCATTGTTGGGGAAGGTAAGTGCTTTCTAAGGATCGAATTGTCCGGGGAAGGTAAATAATTTCTAGAGATTAATTATATCTATTTATTGTATTGCTTTTACCATACAATTTTCTAAATTTCATTCTAGATGTGAAAAGATTATGAAATAATCATCTTGGAGGTGATATATCATAGAATTCCATCTTAATTCTTGACAAATAGAAGATCTTCTTCTAAGAATTCGTGACTGTCTATCACGCTCGTGAATTCCCTACAAAACTTTCAGTTTCTCAAAATTCTGTTAGTCACGATCGCGAATTGTGAGCACGATCGCAATCTGTGTGATAACTGCAGCAGTTCGAGCAGTTATTCGATAGTTATTCCACTAAACTCTATATATTGATGCATGTTTGTTCATCAATCACCCACTTCTGCAATCTGAGTTCTTCTTTCCAAACCAAAATATATTCCAAAAACCTAGATCCTTTCATTCCTTATAAATTTTCTTTCTTGCAAAATGGTTTATCCGACGAGATCCGGTGTTTTTTAGCCCAAGAATATTTAGGAATGGTATGAAGCGCCATTCCCTATTTATTCAGAGGAGGAAGGAGATCATTATGAAATGATCAAAGTTGCTGAATTTAAGAGTTCTTATACGATTCATAGGAATAGTCTTATTCATTTGGGTGTTTTTGATAGAATTATGTATTATTTGAGAATACTTAAATTTTGTCATTTACTCCAATTTAACTCTCGGGAACAATATGAATAATTGCATGGAAATGCTTGTCACAGTGGCATGGAGAAATGATAGACAAAACTGTTTGATCTATCGCCACCAAGGGAAAGAATACAAGCTTAAGAGGAAGGCTTTGGAAAAGTATTTGGGATTTCCAAGGGATTGTTTCTATAAGGTGCTTCCTGGCTGGAAACCTGTACCAAAATAGAATCTACCTATAGCCGGTAGATTCATGAACCTTATTTGTTGGCACTACACTTTTACTTAAGTGGAGCGCTGTTTGGCAAGTCCAATGCCGATATTGTAACACCTGAAGAATTGTTTATCTTGGAAGCAATTCTGGAGGGCACACCTATCGATGTCTCTTGGATTATGATGGAGACACTCATGTCTGCAGCACAAAATCTTGAATTGACTAAATATGGGTGCCAGACAATGGCAAATCTGTTGGGATAAGTAGGAAGATTACCCTATTTCATGGAAATTTTCACTAGCCAAGATGTAATTCTAGAGTTAATGATGGAAGTCTTCTTTGAGAAAAATTTCTTAATAACGTGGATTGGAGAAGATAGGATAACTTATAATTGGAGACCATGGGAAGAAAGGGTGGAAGCAGACAGAGAAAGAGAAAGGGAAAATGTACAAGAAGAGGAGCATAGAAATTCCAACCTCCAAGGAATGTTAAATAACCTTATGGAAGGACAAATTTCAATCCATAGAAAAATCGAAGACATTCGAGCTTTACTGGTTGATGTCGAGCAAGATTTAAGGGAATCTTACTACGAGATTAATCGAATAACAGGATCATTTCCCCCATGAATAATTTTCTTATCTTATCATTTTATAAAATTTATATAGGTAGCTTTCGATTTGTTTAGTGTTTTGTATTATTCATGTTTGTTTGTTGATTGTTTTCTTTTGTTATGTTTGCTTATAAATATTTGTTATTATAAATGAAAATAAATTTGAACAACAAGACGTTGATGTTCAATTGCTATCATCACCATGATTACTCAAGGTATAATAGCAAATATTTATCATTTGTATTTAACAAAGTTTGTTTGTGTTTTTATTTCTAATCTAAAAATTGAAGAAATTTGAAGAATAAAGAAGATCGCGACCGCGACTCAATTTGCACTCGTGAACACTAGATATCAAAACGTTCTATTTCTATTATGAAGAAAGTCATGATCATGATAGGCCTTCACGATCATGACATGGGCAAAATATAACCGTTACAGATCACGAACTGACACGTGACAAATGTCCGTAGCGGCCATTAACGGCTAATTTTGTGCTTAAATGGCTATAATCCCATTTATGACCAATTAGAGACCCATTAAACCTCTATAAATAGGTCCAAGTTGAAACCTAGCCACCATACCTTCTAAAAAGCCTGCAAATTTCTGAATTTTCTCATCTTCTACATTCAAACATCTAAACCTTTTTAACCCTTTTACTTCAAAACCAATATGACTCATGTGAAGAGAGCAGCACAAAAGAGAGGAGCTCAATCATTTCAAGAAGAATTCGATTATCCTTTCCCATTGAGGATAAGAGAAGAGGGCAAAAGATTCCAAAAGCTAAGCAAATTGGATATCACCGGGATGATATTCCTCGATTTAGTCTTCTTGGAAACTCTTAATGTCCATGAAGAGATGGAAGTCTACCTATCAGCTCTTGGTCTCACAAAATTTGTGACTTTGCGCTTTCCTCAAAATGGAGATTGGATTGTTGAGTGTTTGGTAACATTCGATTTCGAAGATTCAAGGAAGAGGGCAATACAATTTCGGAATCAAGGACAATAATACACCGTCACGAGAGAGATGATGGGTGAATGGATCGGTTTTGAGATTGCCAATTCTTCAAGCATGACGGATTCGTTTCAACATAATCGAGTTTGGGTAAATTTATCAAGTAAGAGAGTCTTCGATCCCAAAAATTCTCCTAACAAACTTATTAAGGATGAATGCATTCTTCTTCTCCACAAATACCTTTCCACTTCGATATTTTGTCGAGTAGAGAATATAAAGGTCCAAAAGAAAGACTTGTTTGTTCTTTCATGCTCTTTGATGAAACAAAAAGCGAAAATCATTGATATCATATGGGATGTGATGAAGAAGAACTCAACGAGCATGAGAAGCAAGATTGGTGCAATCGAGATTATCACTGCCATAATCTTGGGTGCAAAAGGTGAACTCCCCTATGCCCAATAGCCGGGTGAGTATTTTCGCTACATGGATGGGACTTATTTGAAGAACACCGGACTACTCCAAGAACATGATAGTGTATATTCTTTCTACTCCTACTCCAACTGCACAAAGGAACTCAACTTGACTCAAGAAGATTCTTTCATCGGACCATCAAATCTAGCCATTAGCCATCGCAAAGGAAAAGCCCCGATGCATTAATTGAAGAAGATGATGAAGAGGATGAAGAAGTTCTGGAAGATTGGAAGGTGAGCATGCAACTTAAATTGGAAAATTGCCAACCAGAACTCAGAGTTGTGAAGAAAGACATGAAGATTCTAAAGAAAAGTAATAAATCGATGCTTTGGAAATTACTCTCATTCTTTAGAAAACAAAATTGTCAATTCACTCCTAGTCCCCCGGATTCTCCTTCATAATAAAATGAGTTTATTCTTTACTTTACTTTATCTTTTTCAATTCTATTTTTAGACTAGTTTCTATTTTGATTTTTATAATGTCTCACAATGAGGACATTGTGTTCTTTTAGTGTGGGGGGGCATTTGTAAAAATCCCGTAAAATCCAAAAAAATTGAATAAAATGAAAAATTGAAGAATTTGAAAATTTTACTTGATATTATACATTATCATTTCTTATACTTTACTAACATTTGTCCAAGGTTATTGTGAGTGTTAGGTATTTACAAGTTTGATGCTAGTGCACAACATTTATCAATTTGGCAAGGATGAGTGGTGAGTAACATTC
>CATIWQ010342576.1:0-21508 GCA_949673415.1 Euphorbia schlechtendalii | reverse complement strand
AATGGAGTTGATAAATTTCCAAATTGCATCATTTCCCCCTTAACTTCCTCCAAATATCATATATCACTTTTAATCTATAAAAAGATTAGTTATCCGTTCAACTTGTTAAAAAAATGCATCACTTTACACTTTTAATGTCACGTGTAAACTCTGGTTGAATAGTGAAAAATAAAAAAAATAGCATATTTGAAAAGTCAAATCAATCAAATTTGACATGTGACGTTGAGAGAGTTAAGTGATTCGCTTTTGCCAAGTTGTAAGGGATTTTTGTTTCATTTCCAAGTTGAAGGTGACATTCAACTTTTATATCAAGCTAAAAGAGATAATGATACATTTGACTTTTTATTTATTGGAAGAGTTAGTAGGGGAGAGCAAAAAAACCCGAAAACCGAAGCGAACCGAAGTTATTCGGTTCGGTTTTCGGTTCTATATATTTACGTTTTCAATTTTCGGTTTGGTTTCGGTTCAAAACCGAAAACCGAACCGAAAATCGAAAAATAAATTTTAATTAATTTTAAATTAATTTAATGATTATTTTCACATTCAATTTACATTTAATACTTGAAAATTAAGGTTTTTTTTCAAATCAACAATAAGTTACATGTGTTAAAAATTAGTTATATTGATTTTTAGTTATTTTATGTTAAAAAAATTAATATATGGAAAAAAAATTAATTTAAAATAAAAAAAATATAATTTTGGTTTAAAACCGAACCGAATTATTTCGGTTCGGACCGAACCAAACTGAAATAATTCTGTTCGGTTTTCGATTCTAAAATTTCCCCCATTTCAATTTTCGGTTCGGTTCGATTTTTGAACCGAACCGAGTTTTGCTCACTCCTAAGAGTTAGTAATTGTTGTCTCCATCTTTTATTCAAAAGTAAAAAGTGTAGAAAAAAACTAAAATAGGCTTGCAGTTGTGAGAAATATTATTTTAATTTCTTGATATTTATGTTCTAATAATATATAATCCTTTTCCTTTTTAATATACACATCTATAGTTTTGCAAACATGATGAAAAAGAAGTCGAAACACCCTATTTTTTGTGTGCAAATCTGGTTCGAAAACTAGTTAGAGAAACCGAAACCCTTAATCACTTGAGTCAACTATATTTAATTTCTTAAGAAAAAAGAAGTAAAGATACTCCAAAATTTAATTTTAAAAGCCTTGATCCTTACTCCAATGTCCTTATTAAAAATTTATTTCTTTTGGGCACGTCTAGACAACCATTACTTTATTGCTTTGTGGAAATTGACTACTCAATTGTTTAGGACTCCAATTCCAGCAATTAATACCAATAAATAATTAAATGGATACAAAGTAGAAATAAAAAATAATCCATTTCATATACAAATAAAACTTTGCTTTTAGTAATTAATATAATCCTCTCCAAAGTATGAAGTCTATATAACAGAGACTCTTGTAGTATTATTATCTAATTTATTTGTTGTTTAGGTAATGAAAAGGCCAGGTGCACAAAAATTTAAAAATTCCAAATAATGATACATTACCTCCCACAAAAGCAGTAGATAAAAAAATCACTTGATTTGTATAAATAAATTTTGTGATAGTTGCCATCTATCTGTAATATATTCATTTGCATTTTAATCAAAATATATCTTTCCTATGTTAATCATACTTGACATAAATAGTATTTCTAAATGGTTAGCTAGTAATCAAATCTTTGTTATCTTGTATAATATATACATATATACTAAAGTTGGTCAACTTATCAATAAATAATTTAGAATTGACCATTCTGGTTTTTGAAACATTTTCATATTATTTTATTCAATTTGGATGCTTATGAGGTTTTTTAAAGGGAAAATACTTATAATTTAGTAAATGCAGACTCAACTCTTAGTCTCTTACTAAATACATTTACAAGGAGCCGTGGAAAGTTTTAACTTTGACTATAACCCTAATAAGATTATCTCGATTACCAAACAAAATATATAATTCAAATATATTCCAATGGATTGTAGTTGTTGATTTGTTCATGTAGATCTTATTAGAAATTAACATCCTAAAATATGTACATTGAAAATTGGCCTAATGCATTTGGAACCCCCTCAAGTTATCCCTAAGCTCCGGATTCCCCCCTGAACTTTGAAATGTTGTCAATGTCACCCTGAACTTGTCTAAACGTTCTCAATGCCCCCCCTGAACTTGTCTAAACGTTCTCAATTCCCCCCTGAACTTATCTAAAATGTTCTCAATTTTCCCCTGAACTTTGAAATGTTCTCAATACCCCCTGAACTTGTCTAAACGTCCTCCAACATCCCTCAATCCAACATTGCAAGTTGCGTTAGTGGACCAACAAACATGAGCGCGTTAATGAAAAAAATTAAGAACGTTTAGACAAGTTCAAGGGGCATTGAGAACGTTTAAAAAATTATTTTCATCTATTAAATAACCGAATTGAGGGGGTGATAGAGTGCGTTTTAGACAAGTTCAGGGGGAAATTGAGAACGTTTAGATAAGTTCAGGGGAGCATTGAGAACATTTCAAAGTTCAGGGGGGAATTGAGAACTTTTAGACAAGTTCAGGGAGAAATTAAAAACGTTTAGACAAGTTCAGAGAAGCATTGAGAACACTTCAAAGTTCAGGGGGGTATTTGGAGTTTAGGAACAACTTGAGGGAATTCCAAATACGTAATGGCTTGAGAATTCAAGTAAATAATATATTCAACCCACACTTTTAAGGTTGTGATTATATCAATTTTTCATCTCATTAGTTTCTCCAATAAATTTCTCAACTCCACCTTGACTACTCAGAACACGTATATTTAATTTATTTTTATTGAAGCAATAGTTTTAATCATCTTAATCACCTTAAAAAAATCTGTTTTATATAAAATTTGGTCAGATGCTATATTTAGACAGTTGCTAAACCTAGTTAATTACTTTCGATTATCATTGTGCATCAAGATGTTTGTGTCAAGGAGGTCTCGTTTTCGAACTTCAATTTCTGTCAAAATCATTTTAAAATTGCATAGCAGAATGTAATCTAAATACAAAAAGTAAAATCTCAAAATACACTCCAAATTAAAACACAGTACTAAAATTTTTTTAATAATTTTCTCATTTGATTAATACCGGCTAAAATGGAAGTAATGTGAATACCTATAATCAGTGTTGTCAAACCCAATTTTCCCGATGAATCCAAAAGTAAGAACTCGAAACTCTATAAGAAGAATTGGCCGAGTAATTTTATAGTCCAACAAATAGTGAACTTGTTATTCGTTGACATGGTTAATTTGAGGAATCACTCAATAGCTCATTATGGCTTTCTAAAATTCTAAATTCAAATAATTAGATAGACAATAATAACATCTTTCATTTAGCTAAATTACTTTATAAAAAAAGGTAAAAAATCTAACTGTTTAAATCCTCAATATATACTCCATTGAATTATTTTGTAATAGTTTCTCATTTCGAATAATCACATTATATAATATTTGATTTGTTATATTCTTAAAACATATTATTATATTATAACGATTGAATATTATTAAATTGTTGAAAGAAAATTATAAATAAAATTGCTTGTTTTCCATAGTATTGATCAATATTGTAATGTTTACTTTATCATACTTTAATTGCTTAATAGTCAAAATGATAATTTTTACAGGTTTATTGCACCTTCATTGCCAACTGCATCATATGAGAACCTTTTATATATTGCTATGTATTATATAATTAATGTCCGTCATTAAATTTTTCATTATTGAACCCTAACATTTATTTTTCTGGGCACAAAACTTCAACTAATACACAAGTTTAAAGAGTTTATTAGAGAAAAAACATTCATGTTAAAATTACATTGTACCACTGAACGTATAGTGCATACTTAGAGTGGAAGTAAATTAATATATAAAAAAAAAAATTAATAAAAAGAATAAATTGCTAAGTGAAAGTTCTATTGAGAATGAGTGAAGTGATTGGAATTAAATGTAGAAATTAATGTGAATGAAATGATGTACAAAATAATTTGATGGCTGACTATGAAGGAAAGGAAGTCCCACCACTTACAAGCAAAAGGGATGGTTTTCTTTACTTCAAAGATTGCATTAATCGTGGTTTTTCCTATTTTTTTTTTTCTATAACTTTGGATTGCAAGGTTTAAAGTCTTGTTTTACTCTAATTTTGTTTAGTCTTGTGTCTAGAGATGTTAATAATTGTGCTCATCTTATTACACGAGCTACTCATTTGGATGAGATAACGGGTGAGTGACTTTCCATGCCATCTTTTTGTGTTGTTCATCTCTTTTAAATCTCATGCAATTCATTTTCCTAAAACAGAAAAAATGATTTCAACAATTGCAAATGTCACAACTATATATTTTCTTATTTTATATAAGTAATTTAATTTTTCTTTAATCGAACTATTTTATTGGGTCTTTTATATTTTTTGTTCAATCTATTACTTGTTGTATAGTTTTCAAGTTGTTTTTGTGGATCTTGAGGTTAAAACTCAAAATCTTCTAATAAAACACATTAATGCATAATAATTTAACCAACTAAACAGATAGTAGTATTAATTTATAGTTATATTTAATGTTCTCAACATTTTATTGGTCAGTAATTTTTTCAACATTTTTCTGATTATATATGTGTATTTTCTCATTTATTCAACCATGTGATTTCTTTAAGCACTAATTTTATTTTCCATTGCAAAATATAATCCCTAGTTAAGTTTGCTACGATCTAAAATATAGAAGTTGAAAATCTAAACGATTTCATTTATATCTTTTACCAATACATAGCTTTAGTATATTAGATGAGGACTTAATAAGTACACTTGTGTCAAACAAAAATTAAAAATGTTTAATAAATGAATTTTCCAAATGCAACAGAAATTGAATTTTTCTCAATTTTGTAAAGAACAAAAAATAATTCAAGCAGCCTGATAATGATTTTTTTCCCAAATTTGCAACAATGCTGGATATGTTTATGTAATAAAATATTAAGAAGTTCCCTTTTTTAATGTATTTTTTCATTACTGTAGAGAAGTCAACTCCTAGATGTAGGTGAATGGTTTTACATCAACTTCATAATGGAAACCATTTTAATATTATGTCATGGAAGGCAACTTTAGTGACTCAATGGTTGAAGTACAACCTTGATGTGGGGTTATTCACTTGAGCAATAGAACTATTGCTCAAAGTGGGAATTGTTGTCACCCATGCTATTTTCTACTCAGTTGAAGCAATAATAAGCTGAGTGAAAGTTTTACGCTGGTTCAAGGAATACCATTAAAATCATATCGTGTTAGGAGTATGTGTAAAATGTAGTCAATGTTGTAGACAATTATTCTTAATTTTTTTCAAATAGTTTTTTTTAATTGTGCTTACGTTATTAGGTAGAAAAAAAAAAACTTCATACTTACAAATTCAATCTTAACCATACATTAATCATAGTTGTTGTTAATATTTTCAAACAGTATATGAATCAAGTTATTCATATATTATTTAGGATAATAAATTTCTGAACTGACATGATACATACATTGTATCTTTATTTATACTTGATTAGATTTATTACTAACCATATTAAAAAATTCTAAGTAAACGGAAACTTTCAAAAATACCCTGTGGACTAAAAAAAAAATATATTAATTAGTAAATTTAACTATATGAAATATGCAATTGATTTCTTTTATTGACTAGGGAACATTCATTTAATTGATTATCTAGATGACTTCAATTTTCAATAGTAAAAAGACAGAGCAAAGCATCACACCAAATTAAATAACAGGGACCCAAACTTCCAGCTGCTTGAGAAGATGACTCCATTAACCCATTCTATTTCAAACCAATTGTCATTGTAGACCGTGTATCACATTCGTGGCTCCACCGCCGCCGTGCCGGAGTTGCCACCGGCAGTGATGGCACATTTGTAATTCTAAGGTACCCAAATGCCCAATTTCAAAACTTTTGAATGTTTAGCAGAGGAATAAATATAAACTGCCCCCTTTCCTCTCGTGATTCTTTATTTCTTTCTTCCGCTCTTTTGCTGTCTCAGCTGTGATTCCCGTTTCGCTTCGAACCCAATAAAGCAAAATTACAAAAGCAGTCATTTTTGCAGTTCTTAAGAATAGGAATATTGAATTGCACAGCACAAACTTCGAAAGTTTTTTCTTTTTTGAAAAAGATTATCTTTTTGAATGTGCTGCCCAGCAGAAGGGATTTACTTTTCTTCAAAATTCGTAATTTGTCGCAGTCTCTGAATTTCAGAGTACTCTGATTGATTCCTTTTCCTTTTACCACTACAAATTCGTATTCCTTTCTTCTTCTTTTCTTCAATTGCTATACGGTCTGAGTATCTGAATCTCTATTTTAGTTGTAGTAAGAATTTTGAGTTAAAATTGAACACCGAAAACTGAAAACCCTTGTTTTTGTTGATTTCAAATTCCTCATTATTACTTTGTATTTGTTTACATTTATTTACAAGCTTTTCCCCCTTTCTTTCCCGCCCATTGATCTTTTTTCTTCTTTGTCTTTTTTCTAATGTTGAAGTCATGGGAATTTCAAGGTCCCATTTAGAAGGCCGGTGCTTTGTTTGTTCAAATTGTATTAATCATGTGAAATTGAATCCAGAAGAGATCTGAAATGGGTGGAATTGGGAAAGTGGAAGTTATCAATAGCAAAGGGTGTTCAAGGCTTTTTGTAGGTTTATCATCTTCTTTTAGAGGTTTACAACAAACCTTTGAGACAATGTCTCCGACCACTTCCTCAATCGGTTCTGAGCAGCTCGCCGGCCGATCAACTGGCCCTTTTGCTGGTCTTGTTATATGTGTCACTGGTCTATCTAAAGGTTTGTGCTTTTCTGCACTTCTCTATTAAATAAAGTTTGGATTTTTTTAAAAATTTTCTCCTTTGAATCTGGTTTGAGTATTTGTTTCTTATGCATGTCCTTTCTCTTTTTGATTATTACATACAGGGAAACTTAATTGTATGAAGTCATGGATTTTAAGATTCAGTGTTGTTCAATTTCTTGGAAGTATGTGGGTGTCCTTTAGTATTTTGTCCACTTGATGCTGATTATGGTAGTAAATAATAATGGCTCATTTAGTATGGGGCTAACTGTGCTGATCTGCTGGGATTTGATTTTTGTCCTTTTTTTTTTCTTTTAACTTTTTGTTTAGTAATTTCAGTACAAGTTTGGATTTATTTCTTGTTTGATTGGCTTAATTTGCTGTAATTATGTATTTGCACCTTCTGTAGAAGCAAGGAATCAAGTAATGGAAGCAACAGAGAGATTAGGTGGTCAATACAGTCCTAATTTGCATCCTCAGTGCACCCATTTGGTGGTTCAGATATCCTTGAATTTCCTTCTTTTTTTACTGGCTGAAAAGTTTGATTATTTTGTGAATTTGACACAAAAATGTTGAAACTTTGAATATTTTATGGTTGGATCAGTTGGCACATTAAGAACTCAAAAAACCATTCTATAAAGTTTCAATCTTTTCATTTATTCGTCGAGTATCTATTACTTTAGACATCGTTAATTTGATTTTAATCCATATGTATATACACTTGTGATGCCCTGACACAAATTACAGCTTCGGTGGGCGTAAATTTGAGCACGCTTTAAAGCACGGATCAAAACACGGTCTTTTTATTGTTACACTCGGATGGTTTGTGGATAGTGTTCGAAGAAAAGGTACATAATATCTCAAGCTTACCCAACTTGCTGAACAAATTGCGAGTCTTTACTAATTTGTCCGATTCCCTATCATTTTTACCTTTCGCAGCAAGGTTGAGTGAATCACTTTACAGCGTAAAATCTATTGAAGGAAACGATGCGGAATCAAATGACTTAAACAGACTTGTTGGGTTTAGTAAAACCGAGAATTCTTGTCTCCCTGCTGGTATTAATCATAGAGGGACCGAGTCAACTCTTTCTGGTAGCTCTATCTATGTTGACTCAGATGTTTCGGATGAGCTACGAAATAAGGTAACTCGGGTTGTTATATAAACTGAATAATTCTTTTTTTGTATAATTATTTTCTTGGTTTTGTAGGTTTATGAGGCGGCTTTTAAAGAAGGCGCTACATTTGTAGAGCGATGGTTTGTTGGGTGCAATGCGAGTCATGTAGTTTGTGAAGGGGCTTCTGTGAAGCGATATTTTGGCCACTCGAGTAATCTTGTTACTGTGAGTACTTTTTCATCTATTTTATATCTCAAAAATATTTTTTTTTTCGTGTTGCATGTCTTTTATACAATTAATCAACTGTGTGTCGTCATGAGTTTGAACGTGATTCATGTTGCTCATTTATTGAAGGGCGACTTGTTTTTTTTGCTTTTCAGCCATTTTGGGTTCTGAAAACGGCCAAGGAGAAACATGTGCAGAGGCTTGTTCGTATATCTGCTGATTTGGCGAGGCAAATCACAACGATGCTTGAAAATGTTCAGAATGGCAACTCTGGACAGGTACTTGGAATCTGTTTGGGTGCTTGATGTTTTCGATGTTTGCCGTCGTTAATGTTGATGTTTTTTTTTGTAGGAAATAAATGGGGCATATAATTTTCCAGACATCAAGAATTCCGTAAGCAATATAAGCCATGAAGAAAGGCAACGAATTGTAAACTTGGCCAAAAATGGAGTTAGAAATCGCCGTGGCCGTCGAATGCAGGTTACTTTTCGATTCACGTGCTGTTATTATTTTTATACTCTTTGTTTGATCATTTTTGTTTTATGAGGTCTATTGTAACGAATTTACTTCACGGAAGAAGAATAGCTTCGTTAAGGCTCATTTTCTCAATGGAACATTTTCAACTTCGAATTAATATTTTGGCTTAATGCATCAGTATCTACCCTGACCTTTCACAATGACCCCGTAGCTCTCTCAATTTTTCGAAAAGTGCACCACTTTCCCTGAACGCCACATGTCAGCCCTTCTGATTGGTTTGACTTTTCAAAGATTTCATTTTTTTTAGTTTCTCTTAGTCAGAAACTGACACGTGGCGTTCAGTGAGCAAAGTGGTGCATTTTTCAGACAAGTTCGGGTAGCTGCTGATGCATTAGGCCTTATATATCCATTGATGGCGGTGATCCGCAAATAATGACTCTTTCATGTTAAATAGTGCTTGCATTTGTTATGGTGATGAATTCTATGGGTTCTTATTGCAGACGTGTCAAACCCCGATTCGTCCAATAACCCCGAGCAGCCTTCTGGATTCAATCTGCTGGTCAATATCCGAGCCAACTTCAACTGCTTCTATTTATACCGACTCATTTAGCGGGGACGATGCTAGCGGCTATCAGACGCCTTTGTTCTTCGACACCAAGGATTCCGAGGCTTCATTTACAAACTTAACGCGACCTCTAACCGAAAGGTTCTTTCTCTCTCTCTCTCTTTCCCAAAATTCCTTGTTTTACTATGAATTGTCATATCAAGTTCTTTTTTTTTTAATGTTTTTTGCAGTGAGAAAACCGAGTTGATTTTTAAGAATCACTTTCTGACCTTACTCTTCCCTGTTGACCGGTTCTCGGAAATGGGCCCTTCTTCGAGAACCTTTTTCAGTCAAAATGGTTTCACTTGTTTGCAGGTCTTGGATCATATACATGCATTTTACCAGGTATGTATGATTGTGTCCAAATACAAACGGTTATGAATTATGTTAGGCCTAATGCATCCGTAGATACCCGAACTTGTATTAAATGACATAATGCCCCCTGAACTTTCAAAGTGACCCCGTAGCTCCCTCAACTTTCAAAAAGCGCACAACTTTGCTCCTGAACGCCACTTGTCAGCTCCTGATTGAAGAGAAGGAATCAAAAAATGACTTTCATTGAAAATGTCCATCCAATCGGGAGATGACACGTGGCGTAGGTTTTTTGGCTTAAGTTGGAGCACCTACTGATGAATCGAGCCAATTATTGCAGGAGACCATGTCAGCACCCGAAATAGAAGCAGCGATTCACACAGATTCGAGGCACGCTGAACGGCTCCGATCTGTATACTCCAGTAAAGAAACATCAGATCTCGGCTATGCGATTTTCAAACGAATAGACTTCATAGGCAGCCGCAAGAGTTTTGAGATGTTGAAGCGAGTTACCGGAGATAACAACAGCAATGTTTACGAGCTCTTGGTTAGAGCCTAACATAATTTTGCCAGGCTTTGTACAGGTTTGGTTAGTCTTTGTAACAAAAACACGGTGCAAAATTATTCAGTTTTCCGGAAAATGAAATGCAAGCTTTCTTTGTAATTCAAATGCAAGCTTTATTTGTAATTCAGATATTCTTATTACAAGTGTGAATGAAGAACAGTACAGAGTGGGATACAAACAGATTTTGTTTCTCTAACCTTATGTACGAGATACCAGATCCAGTTATTGAAAAGAAGTGATTGTATATTGTGATGCTTGCTATGAAGCAGCTTTAAGGCTTTGTTTGGAAACGTTTCCTTCAATCTAAGGAAAAGAATTGAATTGAACTCTTACAATGGAATTCAATTGATTTGATTTACTCAAATCATTTCCTTTGTTTGGAAACTTTCTTTGCATGCTAAAATTGTTACCAATCTCTAATGCACTTCCATAATTGTCCTTATATGTTAAGTCTTCTCACTTATTTACGTTAGAAGCATTAAGACTGTAACACTACAAAACTACAACAAATTATTTATAAATTTTACAGAAAAAAATAAATACTCGTTAGAATGTAAATTAAAATATCTTATTTTTTTAGTTGTCATCAAATTGATTATATTATAATTAAATTATAAATTTGAATTAACTTGATCAAGAATAAAAGATTTATTCATATTAGAACAAAATTCGTAATTAACGCAATTAATATCACTTAAAAGTGACCATATTTTGTGTTTTATAAAAACGTTACACAGTTAAGTTAAGCAAATAATTTTAATAAAATCTAAATATATGATTATTACAATTAAGGAATGAGCTCTTTTACCACTCCGACCAAAGTTGTCGGTTTATTACAATATTATAAGCTCTTTTTTATTGAATAATCGACTTTCCAAAAATCGTATGGCTAGCTTACTATTCATCATTGACATTGTAAAACCAACCAAACTTATTCTTAAGTGCAAGTGTACAACTATTAATCATATTTAAGATCAATTAAACTGTTTTTCTGAAAAGCTTTATTTTTAAATTTTTTTATAGATAACATAGTTTTTTTTAAAAGAAAAAAGTCGAGCAACTTTTAATTAAATAGCATGAATGAATCAAAATGTATTACTACAAACCAAAATATGTAATATTACAAAAATTAATCGGACCATAACTTGAAAAACAATAGCGTGACTCCAAAAATTCCACCTTAAAAGGCAGTAACATTTGTTCAAAATCCATTGCCATTGTGACACATTAGCACTAAGACTAGTGTAGTCCATTTGCCAATGAGAACATAGCCACTATTTGCATGCCACCCCATCAAAATAAACTCCAATAGCAATGCCAAAAACCAAATCTAGATGAAAAGACCCACGAAAATCGTCTCTTCTACCATCCTTGCTTCTCAATCCTAAGGACACTAATCTTATAGTCTAAACAACCTACTCAAGTTCAAACACCAACACCACCAATGCTTAAAGAATTGCACTTTTGTGTAATATAATTCTATCAGTTACACCTGAGTATTCTTCCCCAAAAAGGAATGTAACAAAAATATAAAAAACAACAATTAAGGTACAAAATTAACAAGATGCAAAACATCAGCTGATGTCCGGTCCATGCTGTTAACCTACATTGCTTCATCTTCTTTACCTTCCTTTCTCCTACGTTTTTCCTTTTTTATCCACTTTCAACTACTTCATCCATTTCTTCTCATGTACAGATACAAGAACAATATCGACTACAACTCGGGGTTGACTTTGCACTATCAAAAAAACTCCTATGTGGTTCAGTAGATCACTACTCGAAGTAAACCAGGCTGTGGCTCGGAGAAGTCCAGGCCCTCGTCCTCGAGTAGGTATTGCTGTACAGCGACTGGAAGTCTTGCTGGCGTTCGAGAACCTCTGGTGTGATGGCCCGTGCCTACACATATATAAACCTGAAGACGCTTATCTGCTGCCCGAGCTGTGCTTCTAAGAATGCTCAGTTCGTGTTTTAGGACATGAAGCGCTTCGCTTACGTGTAGGCCATGGAGGTCTATCATTTGTTCATGTCCTCTCCCATTTCCCTGCATTTCAATGCCACCGGAGTTCCTGAAAAAGGGGGAAAACATGTTTCTCAAAACAAAACCAGCTAAAACATGATAACACACTGAAACAAAATCATACGAACTCCTTTTTCATCAGAACACTAAAGGCCTGTTTGGGATTGCTGCCAGAGCTGCTGTCACGAAAAATTCCACTTACATACTTTTAATACAACATATTTTGGCATTGGACAAAAGATTTTGACTCTGTATACTAATTGATTGGGAACCGTTTGCTATTGATTTCCAAAGCTTTTCGGGACAGCAGCATGCAAAAGCTTGAAAATGGAATTTTTTGGAAAAGCAGCCAGGTAAAGCAATCCAAACCAGGCCCTAAATGTTATAAGAAATTACAGATAAATTTCTTTTATTTGAAGTGGGTGAATGAACTCAATATTTCTATGGTGACTAATGTCTTCGCCTAATGGTTAAAAATGTTGTTGTGACCCCTAGAAGTCACAGGTTTGAGTCACATGCGGGGCAAGGTGGGATTTTTCTTTCAATTTAATGTAAGCGCAATTACACAATTTTTTTTTAAAAAAATTCAATTTTAATAATTTAATATGGTTGTGCACTATAATATTATTTCAAACGAAATATGCCATATAATTGAAGAACGAGAGGAAGAAGTAGCCAGCCAGTGCATTTGGAAGTTTAAGAAAAGCAAAAATCAGAAGTTTAAAAAGCATCATCATATTCATAGTTAGGCCAAAATAGAAAAAATGAAGGGAAAAAGTTAAACAAACCTCAGGCGATATATAGAATCCTGAGCCTTCTCGTGAGCTGCTTTCATATGCATATTGTGCAGCTGTCCTTTCACACTCAATTCCTTGGCTAGAGCTTTATTTCCAATAAGATATGCTTGGCGTGCCTGTTTTGAACATGTAAAAACCACCTGATCTATTTAATGATATTTCAGCAGCGTGTCATTTAGGCACTTGAACAAAGACTCAACATGTATGATTTAGCTCGGCAGTCCAATAACACGTACCCATTTTTAGCGTATAAGACTGACTACTAGGCATACCGTATTCACAAATCACAACTATAATTGATAGTTTAAATCTCTAATACTCAACTTGGCAGCATGTGCATTTCTTAAATAGTCAACTAAGGAGCCAATGAAAATTCATTATATTACACAAAAGAGAATGATGAGAACACCTCAGAGTCCATGCAAATGAATTCGGAGAAATTTCCCTACCAACATTCAAATTTGCATATTTAGCAGGGTCATATCCAATGTTTCTCACTGTACTCATTTATAATCTCTATATCAAATGCAACCATCTAATTCTACAAGGCCACAGGTTATTTCAATTTTCATTAAAGAATATAAAATGTTATCAGACAACATTTCAGCAGTCATATTGTGCGAAAATGTGAGAATTACCTGTTCAAAATAAGCATTCCGTAATCGTGCATGATCACGAGCTTCTTCCCGCAACTTAGAATACATGTTTGCTGCCAGCCAACAGTATTTCAAAGCAAATATACATGCATAATGCAAGTCTCACACAAATTAAGATAAAAAGAGAAACATTACCCACAGCTTCCCCAGTTTCAAGCCATACAGGTGCTGCTCGAGACGAATTGCGATTGTGCACCCTATCTGTATAAACACTTCTGCCATTCCCACTACTATAAGAGCTAGCTAAAACATGGGAACTTCTGCTTGAACCAATGGTAGAATCACCAGAACCATTTCTTTCATATTTCCACATGCCAGAATCCTGAGATGCCATCTTCCTGACAGCTGAAGCAAAATCTACAGAGCCAGCTCTAGATGAAATAGAGGAACTGGTCTTGAACTGGAGTATGTTCTCTTTGTCGGATGATCGATAAGGATTGCCACTTTGATGAAATTCATCTCCAGCAAATTTTGAAGGATTCTGGCTATCGGGCACAGAAAGTGCTGGAAAATCTAATGCAGTGAGATTGGGAGCTGAAACTGTCTTGACATTCATATTCTGGTTGAAACCACTATCAACTTGAAGCTACATTAAAAAACAAACATATATTATAAGAATCTTTGTATAAGGGGAATAACAAATCCATACAAAGAGAAAAAAATTTGTGTTTGAACCAACTGTGGAAACCACTATCTATTCTTTCAGAGATGACTCTTCCAAAAGTGAGCCTTTAAACAAATCAAACTCCAATTATATAAAAACCTATTAGAAAGTGACAAATGTCTTAGCCCAGTGGTTAAGAATGAAGTTGTGACCTCTAAAGGTCTCAGGTTCGAGTCATATCAAGAGTGAGGTGGGATTTTCCTTTCTAATTAAAGTAAGTGTGATTCAAAAAAATTTCAGAAAAAAGTATAAACCTATTAGACTAGAAACATCAACTAGCAGAAGTATAAATATATCAATCACAGCCTCAGAGGGAATAATCATACAAGTTTCCAAAACAAACAGTTATCAGAGTACGTTCTTTTAAGAACTGGAGACTATAAAAACTAGAGTGGAAACCAGTTCACCCAAAAACATTGACGGGAGCCTTTTCTCTGCCAAAGGCAAAAAAACATTGCTCACCATAGCCAGGCCAACATAATAGAATCGCCTGAACATATCAACATGGATTAGATGCTTCCAAAAGGATATATGTTCATATTCTTTTCCTTCGATTATTGTACTTTTGAATTAGCATGGGATGTAAGAATTGAATAAAATTTAGATTAGAAACCACAGAAACACTAGATGTGACGTCAAATTTCTTGATAGAGAAAAGCATGAACTGTGTCATAGGTTTTAGGTTTCAGAGATTAAGTAACATAAACACAAAATATGAAGAGCTGTTTGTTGGTAAGAAACTAATTTCTGTAAACAACTCTTCAAAGATGGTAATAACAGCTTTCATAATGATGAATGATACCCAATAATTTGTAACCCCCACTGTACAAAGAAAAGAAACCCCATTGTACAGCTGCAACATCTAAACAACGGATTTGATTAAAAGACACCATATTTCAGCAATACTACCTTCAATCTGAGAGATTTATAAAAGCACTTTTGAGTAATAACAACTTGCCCATATTATAGGAA
Organism: Euphorbia schlechtendalii; assembly: GCA_949673415.1. NCBI lineage: Eukaryota > Viridiplantae > Streptophyta > Magnoliopsida > Malpighiales > Euphorbiaceae > Euphorbia > Euphorbia schlechtendalii. Next base: position 6,286 of record CATIWQ010342576.1, on the reverse strand, counting down.
TTTACCTCTAGCTGAGTAAGCATCTCGATGGTAAGATTTAAATCACATCCATTAGCAAAATAAACTTCTGCAAGGCTTTCGGAAGCAAACCCAGGGAACTGTGAAGCCAAAAACTCCAAAGGATTCATCTCATCAACTATAGCATGCTCACCTAACATGTCGTTACTGAATCCAGGTCTTGAATTCCCATTGTAAGGATGCACCTCTATGCCATTGTCAAGAAGTTGATCGCCACTAAGAAGTTGCTTGTTCCAAGACTCGGCTTGCAAATTAAAATAACTTGCTGAAGTTGGATCATCTCCATAAGAAGAAGTAGCATATCTCATCTTTTCACTGAAACTGTTTCCATTTAAATGGTGGGGAGAAGGTTCTTTCTGCTTAGTCAACATGTATCCACCACCCAGAGAAGCAGCAAACTTTGACATTTCAGTGCTTTCTTGCAAAGACAAGCCTGCTAAAGATAGCCCCTCAAGTTCCTGAGACTCATCTTCACTCATGACCTTAAAGTCAGGGGTGATATCATCTGGGAGCTGGTGGCGCCAAAATTGATGGGCCTCTTCATCAGAAGTATTAGAAATAGATGATTCTGATTGATCAAGCACGGCTTTCCCTATAGCCCCAGATGCTGTAAACCTTGTAGTTGCAGCTGTTGTGCTTGGTGCACTTCCAGACGGAGATGACCTAAGGGAAAAGGGAACAAATTCTGCTGCATTTGGATTCAAATTGGTCGACTTGTTAGGAGTACTGAGCTTTGTATTGGTTTGGGAGCCTTTCTTGGATAAGCTCATTTCTTAACCAGAATGTAAAATGAACTTTGAAAGCATAAACGAAGCTGGCAGCAATGATGACCTCAAGTTGCAACAAGCATTATCCAAATCCTGCAAGTCATTTCCCATATAAATACACTACAGCGAAGTCGATAAAAAAAGCTACATCAAAATCCAACAATTGCTCACAGTCGTTGAGCCTGGTGAATACATCAAATAACCTCAACAACATTATGCCATCTAGTAATAACATACCAACTGAATTGTCATATCCCAATAGCATTCTCACAAAAAAAAAAATCACCATAGGAGCTTTAAAAATTACAATTTGCAAATTACAATAACACTCGAGTACACGTCGTGTAAAAGCACTTAATTATACTAGGTAACAAGAATAATCAACATTCAATAAGTCTTACAAAAGATCATCGTTCCAAAACTTAATTAAAAACGAGCAACCAAGCTCAATCGAACGAACACTGAATTACACGTACAGAAGTAAAAGCATAAAAACACCAAGGAAATCGGAAAACCCCACAATTGACAACGGAACCAGATTTTGCAAGCTTAGAGATAAATTCACTCCATCCCACACTAAAAAAAGCTAAAAAAGATGTTTCAAACAAAAAAGAGAAAGAATCGATTATTCAAAACCATAAGCAACATATCGCAGACATATCCAAGCAGGAAATCAAGCAATAGCAAGGATAAGAATTAACCATAACAATCAAATACAGAAGCCAGCAAAACCAGAGGAAGAAACAAACATCACATAAAACCGATTCACAGAGATCTCAGAAAAAACAAAAACAAAAAAAAAGTCAAAACTAAGCACTGAAAAGCATAAAGCGAGAAATTGATTAAGAAATAAGAAAGATCTAGAAAGGAGAGAACGAAAAAAATACCTTTGCGAACCAAATCGAATGGATCCATGGCAGAATTAAGAATCGAGATCGAGAAAAAAAGACAGAAAAAAGAAGCAGATAAAGAGATATGGAACAGAACAAAAAAAAGCTGAATTAAGACTGAGTAAGGAAGCGATGAGATGAACAAGTAATATGTAATTGAGGGCTTATCTGTGAGCTCGATCTTTTTTCTTCTCCTTATTTTTTCTGTGTTTGTATTTTTCGTTAGAAAAACCCTTCTCTGGCTATCAACACCACCACCACAAAATAATTTTATTAAAAAATTAATAGCATTAAAAATAATAGAAGTAAAAAGAAGAAAGCCAACACTTCGCCACTCCATTTGACACCTACACTCTCCTTATATCAATTTATAAGAGTGATTGAAGCAACGTTATCAATACCGTACCGGACACGATACCGGTAAAGTTAATAGTATGAAATATGATCGGTATTATCGGTATTATAAATAGTAATATCGGATTAATGAATTTTTTTTAAAATAATCTAGTATTTAAATAATAAACATCCTTAACAAATTTTTGAATGTTAATTCTAAAAAATCTTTATCAATTCTAGGATTTTACTTTTTTTATTTTGATTTTGAAAAGAAACGTAGAGATAAAAGTAAAGAATTTGAACGGGAAGCTTTTAAACTAAAGTTTGAAATTTTTTTTTTTAAATATCGGTTTAGTGGTATACCGATATTTTAACGATATGAACTGGTATGATGCGGTTTTCTTCAAAATCGGTGAAATATTTCAAACCGACCGTATACTTGGCCGGTACTCAATTTTACCGGTTAAACCGGCCGGTATGGTACGGTTTCAATAACACTGGATTCAAGTAAAACAAAAGTTCAATATGGATTCTATATTTCTCCGTCGCCATCAACATAATTCAATTGATAAAAAACTTCTATAATTTTAAAAACATTTTCGGAAAATATTTGACCATATTTCAGTCATTTATCTCATTTTATGGAGTTAAAAATCACAACCTTTATCTGACTTATTTTCTGAAGTTATTTTTAAAATCCGTTTCCGGATTCAAATTTGTGACATTTTCCACGAAATGGACTTGATCTTCTTTCCCTTTATCTAAAAAAATAGTTTTTCTGGTTTTTTTTTAAACTAGTAGAGATTGATTGTGTTTTCGCTTATAAATTCCAATTGGTAATATTATCATTAATAAATAATATTCTCCTATTTAAAGTAAATAAGAAAAAATAGAAATGATTCGACAAATAAAATATAAAATTAAATATTTAGAGCCAAACAACTTATTTTATTATTAAAAATATAAATATTAAATTATTGAGATTGACTAGAAATGGTACATAAGATTTTTTAAAATATGAATTAATTCTAGCTGTGGACATTAATTAAATATACTTTATTTAATGGTGGAATTTGAGAAAATAATAAAGACGTAATCTTGCTGTTATGGCATGGACTCCTTCAGTAACATATCTCTTTAAATGTCTTTGCAATTGTGTTTCAACTTACAAGGATGGACTATCTTTCTCTTTCAAATATTTAATTTTTTTTTTTGACCGAAGAGAATAGTCTATTAAATAAGATCAGAGATTACAACGTCCCTAACCAACGGCGGACAGTGGTCGAACCAAGTCCTCCTAGTAGTCGAAGAATCAGCAACCTTAGCCAGTAGATGAGCAGCCTGATTCGCAAACCTTCTAGCAAAAATAATCGAAATGTTCCTGAAGCTGGCTAAAAAAATTCTACAATCCAACAAAATAGAGCCTATAGGAGCTAAACAAACAGAAGATTTATTAAGAAAATTAACAACTTCAAGGGCATCAAGTTCCATCACAATGTTGTCGAAGTGATTATCTTTCAGCCAACCGAGTGCCTCCCTGCAGCTCATGGCTTCAACCTGAGAAGCATCACCACCACCCAGGAGTTGAAACGATCTAGCTGCAAGGACTCTACCCCGATGATCCCTCACTACACAGCCATGACCCCAACGGTGACCAGACTCAAAGACGGCAGCATCAATGTTGACTTTTAGGTAGCCAAGAGGAGGCAAATTCCACTTTCCAGAGCTTGCAACTGGGTGCTCCTGGTGCATATGCAAATTTGCAGTCTGCCATTCGCGTAAATAGCCAAGGCATATGAAATGAAATATTTTTTTTAGGAAAAGGATTCTCTAATGTTAGGGTTAAACATTAGAGTAATGCTGTTCCTTATCTTTCCTAATTATAGGAAAGATAATGAAAAAACATTTTCAATCCATACCTTCCATTTTGAAATGAAAGGTAATGATTGAGTCAATATTATTCTTATGTTTGACCTCAACATTAGAGAATCATTTTCCTTTTTTTTATATAGGCGAAGACAAGAAACAAAATGTTAGGCAATGCCTAGATCGAAAATACCCACACCTGCCAGATCTTGGAGCATACCACGAGCCAAAACCTCAAGATTATGGAGAACCAACTGAAACTCTGATTGCCCTGTCGGTAGATATGACAAAACTTCACCTCCCAAGATTGGCTAAGTGATCCGCACAATGTCATAATTAAGTTACCAGTATAACTTGATGGTTTTGCTTTCTTTGTAAGGATAAAATTCACATTTTTTCCAAACTATGAGTTACTTTTCTAGTTTATGATCAATCATTAGTTTTTTTTAGCATGTATAGGCTTAAAATGAAAATTAGTTAGCTAAGATGCAAAAATGTTTGTCAACATTAACCGAAGAAGAAAAGTTAGAGAGAGTGAGAATGAAGGGTGGAAAACAATACATTAATAAATGCATAAAATTTATAATCCTCTAAATTTATAAAAAAATGTTGTAAATTTACAAATTACACAAATGCTAGAGATTACTCTACTTGTACTATCATAAATTATTTGTAACAAAATTTTCCTTAGAAATTCACAATTACGTAATTTGATTTATCAAGAACTCATTTATTATTCATTTCAACGATAATTTTACGATTACATCAACTCAGACACCTTAAAGTTCCGCACGATTAACAGAGCAAGCTCCACTCCTATAGCCGAACCCAACTAGCCACCTCCCCAACTCGCCACAAATCAGCCCCCGGCCGCAAACAAAAACTAGCTCCCAATAACCAACCCATCCGTATTAAGCTTGACCCAACTCATTGGCGAAACCCGCCAACCAGAGGCGGAGCCATGGGGTGGCGACCGATGGCGGCCGCCTCCCATCTTCGCCGGAAAATTTAGAACTTTGAGTACAATCTCTTGTCATCACCGATCAAGTTTCGTCACCCCGTCACCCACCCTTTTTTAAAAGTTTCCGCTCTTGTAAATAACCATTAAAACAGAGCAAAGAAGAAACTAAGTTGGAGAGTGAGATGAGCAAAAACAAATATTAAATACGATAAGGGAGGAGGAATTGAGTTTTTGGGAGCGAAAAGTGTAGTAGAGTTAAAATTGAAAAAAAATGCGAAAAGTGGAAACGAAAAAAAAGAAGGGTCCAGTGAAAAAATGACAAGTGTTGATAGATTTTTTTACTAGACAATTGTTTATAGAATTAGACAAGCTTTTATTTTCAACCCGTCACCTTAAATTATTTTCTCAACTCTAATTACATCTTTAGTTTAGAATTATAGTCTTGTCTTGTATGGATGGCAGGCTCACTCTTGCCATGTTTTATTTTTCTTTCTTTTTATATTCATTTTTATAGTAAGATTATTTCATAAGTTAACTTGTTAATTCATATAAATGTCTAGTACGAGAGCTTCTATTATTTTTAATAGACTTTTTATTGTGTTGTTTTGAAAAATATAGGTGCATATTATTTTGTTTTATATATGTAAACAATTCATTTTTATGTATTATTGAATAAATAATATACTATAATTTTTTTCAGTTGGGATTTCAATACCGAAAAGTGGGTATTTGAAAAAATGAAAACTTTATTTTTTATATCAATGTGAGAAACATTTTCAATTAAAAAACTAATTAAAGTATAGCAACGGGTTTTCAAAATAAGTTGTGGTAATTTTAATTAATTCTGATTTTTTTTATGAAAACCCGCTCTCCATCTTACCGGATCTTGGTTCCGCCACTGCTACCAACCAACCTGAATCTGGTTCCGTCTTGGACCAGCAGCTCCAACACACTCTCCAACAACCGAATACATCACCACAAACCCCCTGATTACAGCAGCCACTCACTTAGCATTTTGGTTCTCATTCTCGAAAATCAAGCGATTTTTACACCACCATAAATACTAAACTGTCACTCTAAAAATGGTTCTCCAATCCACCCCATCCCATAACTCATTCCTACCAAGGTTAACGGACAAACACTTGTACCAACCAGGAGTACGTAAAGCATCCACCTTCTCCGCTCCAATAAGATCCAACCAAACAAGTCTTGCAAAAGGGTAGTTGAAGAACATGGAGAGCATCCTCTTCCCTCAAGCTACATCGCAAACACATCACGTATTAGTATTTTAGTGTAATTAGATAAACTGCACTAGTGCAGAAAGGGCCTGTAGGGTCGCACTTTTTGGGAGGGTTGTAGAAAAAACCGTTTGCATTGATCATTAAAAAAACGCGGAGGGGTTATTCCGGACGGTTGTTACGTAACAACCGTCCGGAATACATATAAAA
>CATIWQ010342384.1:0-48119 GCA_949673415.1 Euphorbia schlechtendalii | reverse complement strand
TTTTCCGTTTTGTGAATGTTTTATTATTTCGCAATACGTGAACCATGCATTTAACTTCAAAAATGACATAAGTGCGAATATGCACAATTTAAAGAAAACGGTTTTCTGTAGATGTAATATTTTGTGATTACATAAGAAATAAGCGACTTATCCCGGACCCGAATCTCTGTGTCTTGGTGGGCCGTCCCCCGGACGTTAAGCCTCACAGGACTCTAATTCCTGGAAAGAGCTAATCCAGGTGGCGACTCCACACTGAGAGACGGCGGATTCGGGTTCTAACCGATCTTAAACATTTTTCATTTTTTCTCTCTTTCAAACCTTTTTTCCCGGGTCCCCGACCCTGTGCCTTTTTTTTTCTATCTTTTTTCAAACACCCCGGTGGACCGCGCCTATGATCCCCTGCGCTCTCGGCCCACCGCACCGTGTCGTCCGCTCACAGGAACTGAAAGATGCTTTTTGACCTTCTAAACCAAAACTCCTTGAAAAAGATAGAAAAATAGCCAAAAATCACAAAAAACCAAAAAAATCAACCTTCCCCCTCTAGGGAGGCCTGTACCAGTCCAACCAATGGATCAGTCTCGGGACTAGAACCTGTCTGCTAGTTGCCAAACTAGGCTATTACTGGCTTTGCACATAGTGCAAGGCCGGTTTTGGCTGCACTTTCAGCCCTTTTTACAATTTTTAACTCATTTTTACCCGTTTTTAATTTTTTTACCCCAATTTTTCCCTATACAAACTCTAAACATTGGGGTTTTGAAGGATCTCAACTTCCATTCTCAACTTGGAGAGGATTTTCTTGAGAGAAAGTAAGGTTTTTTGGGTTTTTGGGAAAAACATTAGAAAAGTGCCACATCTCTTCACATCTCTTCATTTTTTTTAAATCCTCTTAGTTTCTGGTATCTAACTGACATCTGACCTTAGGGTTTCCATTTCCTTCATAAAAATCACCTTTTAAGCTTCCTTTCTTCAAAAATCAAACAAAAAATGCTTAGAGGATCATCTTCAAACTAGTGGGTTCACGTCGGAGGGGGGAAGATTCTATGTTTTTGAAGACTCTTGACGTGATTTTTGTGTTAATTTTGCTCTTTTTGGACATTTTTGAGTCTGATCTGGATATCAAACCGGTATCCATCCCCGTTAGACCGGCACCGGCTGAACACTAGGACGATACTGACCTCAAGTCGGTACCGGCCTATTGGTTAGGTTGGTATGGCCTGATCGGACCGGTATTGATCTTGGGTCTCCGGGTCAACCCCATTCCTCTTCTATTCACCGAATGAGGTTGATTCCAGTAGATTAAACTGGTACCACCACACCTAGGTTGGTACCACCCTCACCATAAGGTCGGTCCCGACAGGTCAAGGGGATACTAGTTCAGCCTCCTGACATAATGTCCGTTTCTTCATTTTTTTGCCTAAAAATCCTTTTTTCAAGATGTTTTAGGGTTCCTTCACAATGGGAAACATATTTTCTCTGATATCAGACCTAATTTATGATATGTATAATCAACATTAATAAAATTATCAAGATAATCGATTTTAAAATTAGTGTTTTCTTAAGAAAAGCATGTTGGAAACTCGAATTTCCAATTTTAAATCTTTTGAACCGTGAAACGCAAATGACCTTAATCTAACTTATACAAACTAATTGAGTATTGTTTTATAAAAAAAACTATGCTATGATGTAGTGATACACTCATGCTAACCCTTTGTGGATGTAGGTAAATTTAAGTTTAGATGCATGTTAGAAATTTACTTTCCTACGTGTATCGCAATTGTAAATTAAATGTATTTAGGACCATTTGTATCCCCCAATAATGTATTATTTATGCCTCTGTTCGCCACTTTTCTACTGATAAGTTTAATCAATAATGGTTCCAAAATCTTGTGAACTATTGGCTAATAACTGTGCCAAAAACTTGTTCACAAATAAATGTAGGTGTTGTCAATACATCTTATCACGTAGAAAAATGATGATAACTGCAAGTATACAATTGCGATGTAGTTTTAAAAGATATCAAACTCACAGGGAAGGAACCAGGTCTAAAGATCAATGGGGAAAAACAAAATAAAAGAAAATAAAAATAGATTAGAGATTTTTATGGATAGGAAGATTAGAATGAAAAGTTGAGTAGATTTAGATGTGATAGATTAGAGACTCTAAATAAATAGATTTTCACTACGAACAACTATAGCAGAGAAAACATACAAGATCAACAAAGATGTTACGACACACTAGACTAATGTAACAAACCGGTTCAACACACTCAGATGTTCAATAATTCACCGCAAAGTAACACATTAAATAACTTTTCTAAACCTAGCTCAAACAAGATAAGACTATTATATAAACCTGGATAACATCAATACTATGCTTAGTACGGGTCGCTCTCACATAGCAACATTTAGCAAGTTACCATTCAAAAAATGTTGGCTCACTAAACAGTGTTATATCATAGATCCAGTGATTATACATGATATTGTTAACCCCGAAACTACTCTTAAAATTAACGCCAACGCATATAGCTTGATTAACATAAAAGACTTAGCACGAATTACGCATTATGACACATAGACATATCATAAACTTCGAAATAGAAAGTATAAGTAGAAAGCAAAGCAAAGTTGTAAGGTATGTGATAAGTGTATAATTACACTTATTATCATTATAATTTTATACAATAAGCACTATAGTTTTAGTCATTTTTATACTTCATATAAAAGATTTCACGTGGTATATAGTTGTTTTTGATGCAAATGTAGATAGTAGGTAAATCTTGTAAGTAAAATGAACTAAAGTGGAATTCTATGAAAAAAGAGTGAAAAAGGTGCAAAATGATGTGTGGAACTTGAAGATTTGGTTTAGAATCGAAGCTGTTGAAGATCGGTGAAGTTACAAGGAGATTTCTAAAGAAAACTCAATTCACGGTCATGACATAACTCGCAGTCGCGACATGTTCACTTCAGAAATAGAAATCTACCAATCAACGGTTCACGATCGCGAATCACATATCGCGGTCGCGACATGGATGGTTTTCTGGTATTATCTTCTTAACTACCAACTGCAGGATAAGTATGATCAACCGCCATCAACTACCAACGAACAGACACTTATCAGGAGTCAACCAATCATGAAAAGGTGCCTATCCATTGTGGATTGAATCAAAGCCTCTCAACCAATCACATTGAAGAGATGCAATCTTTCACCAATGGATGTGACTCTTTGTTTAGATAGATGCAACCCTTGAAACTCTATAAATAGGGCTCCAATTCTTAAACAATTTCGTGCACCACCAGAAAGGGAGAGCATTAGAGTGCAATTAGAGAGAGATATAGTGTGTGTATAGTTAGATTCGCTACGTTCTTAAGTGCTAGTGAGAAAATGTTTAAGTGATTCGAATCTTTGTTTCTATCATTAGATTTCTCTACGTATTTGAGCAATTATTGTATAAGTGTACTTGCAAATCACTTATCAATAAAAGTTTTCATTCTTCAATATTCGTTTGTTCGATATTCGCAAAGAATAGCATCCTAGCGAAGGTTTTGTACAGGCCGAGACCGAATTCAAAGCAGACGCAGGAATTGCGGGAATTAACGACTCCCATTAAAGAGTGGATACGATTTGATCAACTTTAGCTTTCACTTGCATACCTTACAACTTTGCTTTACTTTCTACTTATACTTTCTATTTCAAAGTTTATGATATGTCTATCTGTCATAATGCGTATTTCATGCTAAGTCTTTTATATTAATCAAGTTATATGCGTTGGCGTTAATTTTAAGAGTAGTTTCAGGGTTTACAATATCGTGTATAATAACTGGATCAGTGATATAACGCTGTTTAGTGAGCCAACATTTTTGGAATGGTAACTTGCTAAATGTGGCTATGTGAGAGTGACTCGTACTAAGCATAGTATTGATGTTATCCAGGTTTATATAATAGTCTTATCTTGTTTGCGCTAGGTTTAGAAAAGTTATTTAATGTGTTGCTCTGCGGTGAATTATTGAACATTTGAGTGTGTTGAACCGGTTTGTTAGATTAGACTAGTGTGTCGTAATATCTTTGTTGATCTTGCATGTTTTCTCTACTATACTTGTTCATAGTGAAAATCTATTTATTTAGAGTATCTAATCTATCACATCTATATCTACTCAACTTTTCATTCTAATCTTCCTACCCAAAAATATTAATTCTATTTTTATTTCCTCATTTTTATCTTTCCCTTCCATATCTTTAGAACTGGTTCCTTCCCTGTGGGTTCGATACCTTTTAAAACTACATCGCAACTGTATGCAGTTATCATCATTTTTCTATGTGATAAGAGGTATTGACAGAACCTACATTTTATGATCAAGTTTTTGGCGTAGTTATTAGCCAATAGTTCACGAGATTTTGGAACCATTGTTGATTAAACTTATCAGTAGAATAGTGGCGAACAAGAGTCCCCATCATAATCCCCGATACATCCATAGGTAAGCCATTCCAAACTACTTCCAAGATAAACAGTTCTTCAAGAAAGACCAAGTCGAAACTAGATCTACCGAAAAGTGCACTACTGAAATAGAAGTGTAGAGCAAGAAAACAGGGATCTCGGATCCACCGGCTATAGGCAGATTCCTGTTTGTATTCATCCTTTCCAGATTCCAAGTTGGTAGAGGATCCCAACCATGAGGCATTTTGTAGTAGCAATCTTTAGGGAACCCCAAATTTTGCTCCAACTTCTTCCTTGATACTTTATACTTCTTTCCTTGATGCCGATACTCCAAACATTTCATCTTAGAATTTGTCCACACTAGCGAAATCAACATTTCCTTATAGTTATCTTCACTGTTCCCAATGTTCATAGATGAATAGAGAACCATGTTTAGGACTCCAAGGTAATACATTACCCTCTCATAGATTCCTAATTGAAGAAAAATATTCTTATGAATGACATAAGAACTAGTGAAATTTGCATCTGTAATGGTTTCAAAATGATCACCTTCCTCTTGAGAATGAATAGGAAAAGGTGATTCATACCATTCTTGCAAGTCTGAAGGAGGAATAAGAACAGATTTGTTTGAGTGAACCATTTTGATGAAAAAGGATTGATTGATTTCAAGGTTTAGAATAGAAAGTTTTGATTGAAAAAGGAGGAATTTTGGATAACAGAATTGAATAGTTATGAGAGTTACAACTTATATGTAGAACATGAGAAAAACTGTCGAGAAACTACCAAAACTGCTGCAGTTACCGCGCTTCATGATCGTGATCTTTATCGTGAACGTGACTAGCAGAATTTTGAGAAATAGAAAGTTTATAGGGGAATTCACGAGCATGATAGGCATTCGTGAACGTGAATAGGAAAAATAAAAGAAAATCTTCTATTTGTCAAGAATTAAGACGGAAAATTATGATATATCACCCCAAAGATGATTATTTCATAAACTTTTCGTATCTAGAATGAAATTTAGAAAATTGTATAATATAGGAAACAAAACAAATAAACAATATCTTCAGAACTTACTTGGCTTCCCAACAATATCTTTAGAACGTAATTGCCTTCCCCAGCAACGGCGCAAAAAAACTTGTTCGCCACTTTTCTACTGATAAGTTTAATAACTTATTTACAAGACTTGGCTACACTTATTCTAAAAGAATTATCCTAATAATAATGCCAAAAACTTGTTCACATAAACTACAGGTGTTGTCAATACCTCTTATCACATAGAAAAATGATGATAACTAAAATTATAGAGTAGCGATGTAGTTTTAAAAGATATCGAACCCACAGGGAAGGAGTTTGGTCTAAAGATATGGAAGGGAAAGATAAAAATAAGGTAATAAATATAGAATTAATATTTTTATTTGGGTAGGAAGATTAGAATGAAAAGTTGAGTAGATATAGATGTGATAGATTAGTGACTCTAAATAAATAGATTTTCACTACGAACAAGTATATCAGAGAAAACATGCAAGATCAACGAAGATGTTACGACAAACTAGACTAATCTAACAACCGGTTCAACACACTTAGATGTTCAATAATTCATCGCAGAGCAACACATTAAATAACTTTTCTAAACCTAGCACAAACTAGATAAGACTATTATATAAACCTGGATAACATCAATACTATGCTTAGTACGGGTCGCTCTCACATAGCCACATTTAGCAAGTTACCATTCCAAAAATGTTGGCTCACTAATCAGCATTATATCATAGATCCAATGATTATACACGATATTGTTAACCCCGAAACTACTCTTAAAATTAACGCCAACACATATAACTTGATTAACATAAAAGACTTAGCACGAAATACACAATATGACACATAGACATATCATAAACTTTGAAATAGAAAGTATACGTAGAAAGCAAAGTAAAGTTGTAAGGTATGCAAGTGAAAGCTAAAGTTGATCAAACCGTATCCACTCTTTAATGGGAGTCGTTAATTCCCACAATTCCTACGTCTGCTTTGAATTCGGTCTCGGCCCGTACAGAACCTTCGCTAGGGTGCTATTCTTCACGAATATCGAACAAACGAATATTGAAGAACGAAAAATTTTATTGATAAGTGATTTGCAAGTACACTTATACAACAATCGCTCAAATGCATAGAGAAATCTAGTGATCGAAACAAGGATTCGAATCACTTAAACATTTTCTCGCTAGCACTTTGGAACGTAGCGATTCTAACTACATACACACTATATCTCTCACTTTTCTAATTCTAATGCCACCTGAATCCACATGAAATTAAAGAGGATTGGAGCCCTATTTATAGAGTTTGAAGGGTTGCGTCTACTCAAACGAAGAGTCACATCCATTGGTGAAAGATTGCATCTCTTCAATGTGATTGGTTGAGAGGCTTCGATTCAATCCACAATGGATAGGCACCTTTTCATGATTGGTTGAATCCTGATAAGTGTTTTTTCGTTGGCAGTTGATAGTGGTTGATCATGCTTATCTGGCAGTTTGTAGTTAAGAAGATAATACCAAAAAACAGTCCATGTCGCGATCGCGATATGTGATTCGCGACCGTGAACCTTTGATAGGCAGATTTCTATTTCTGAAGTGAATAGGTCACGACCGTGAGGTATTGTCATGACCGTGAATTGAGTTTTCTTCAGAAATCTCCTTGTAACTTCATCGATCTTTGACAACTTCGATTCTAAGCCAAATCTTCAAGTTCCACGCATCATTTTGCACCTTTTTCACTCTTTTTTCATAGAATTCCATTTTAGTTCATTTTACTCCCAAGATTTACCTAGTATCTGCATTTACATAAAAAACAACTACATACCATGTGAAATCTTTTATATGAAGTATAAAAATGACTAAAACTATAGTTTTTATTGTGTAAAATTATAATGATAATAAGTGTAATTATACGCTTATCACTAGCGAACCGCGCGCTCACTTGACGCATTATCAAATAATGTGAAAGCATTGAGGGTCAATGACCGAATGATGGCTAAGCTCTTCGTTGTCACCTTAGGCCACCTGGTTAAAGAATGGTACAGCCACCTTTCTCTAGACATAGCTATCGATTGGAATAGCCTCGCTCAAGCTATGCTGGAGCATTATGGTTTAAACTCTCAAATGGAAACCACAATGCAACATCTAGAGGTTATAATACAAAGGCATGGTGAGAGCTTTAAATCCTACTATGCACGTTCGATGGCCACACAGGTCAGGCTTAGGGCTCACTTAACTCTACCAGAGATGATAACCATGCTTCTAGACTGTGCATTGCAATCATACAGGAACAAGTTTTGCTCAGACATCTTCTCGAGCTATCAAGAAGTGTTTGAAAAGGAAGATAGGATGGAGCACTTCAAATCCATTGATACATCTGGGGGGGACTAGCATGAGGGATTATTATGTAATAAATTAGCATTTAGCTACTATGCTTATGAGACTTCTTTTGAATTATTTTTTAATATATTGAACATTGTTCATTTGCTTGATGTTTTATCAATGACATCACTCATTCTCATAAACATATACATAATGTTTTTAGCACACGTGACACATCATTTCATGAAATTAATTTGGGTATAAATGGATTCCCCATAATAAATTCAAATGATTTGACTCTTGAGAGAAAGAGAGAGATAAATACATGTACTTAGACAACGCGTGATAGCAATTACCTCATCATACAAGGATGAAAGATCAATGGAAAGATCTCCAAGCATGAAACATCCACTAACTCAATCAAGAAGCACGCAAAGATCAAAAGGATTGGAGCTAGAATAAGGCCAAAATGATGACCAAGCAAGTTAGGACCAAACAACTGGCGTAATGTCACAAAGAAGGAGTCAGATCGTTAAACACATTAACAACTCCATCACAACCATTCATAAGACTAAGCAACCGGTGTAGTGCAATAAAGAAGGAGTCAAATCGTTGAACGCATCAACAACTCCATCACCACCATTCATGAAACCAAACAACCGATGCAATGCCACAAAGAAGGAGTCGGATCGTTGAACACGTCAACAACTCCATCACATGGATCACCATCATTGGTGGGATAATAAAAAAAATCAATGTTAAAGATAAAAAGGTGTCAGACCATTGAACATGTCAATAGTTCCTCCACATGGCTTGCTACTATTTTTACGATAATCATCGCAAGAAACACCGCTGATCAAGACTCATCATCACGTACACCTCAAGCTAGCAAAGCGGCGCAAGCACCAACCAATCAATCGGAAATGCTAAAAGAGACAACAAATGAAGTCATGGACACGGACGGTGACTGATCTACCAAATCAACCAAGTCATACTCAATTGCTATCACGCATAGGTGAAAGAAATAAATCGATGAAAAGTAGTACGAACAAATAATAAATTTGTATTTAGCCTGTCAATTAACACTCGGTTAGTTGAGCAAACATTAGGGCTTCTTTTCAAACTAGAAAAAGAATAGTCCGCTAAGTTGAAAACCTGAAAGGGTAGCTCAAGCAAAACTTAAGACATCAAGAGAGCCACATTGGTTAGAAAACATGAAAGGGTTAATTGATGGTAGGAGTCAAATCATGTGAAACATTTATATCCCCGTTAAGTGAAGTACTGGACATCCCCCAATTTAAAGCATTTACGCATGTGGTAAAACATTTCTAATTTATATGTTAATCACCTGGACTAAGTTTGAGCAAAACCTTAATCTAGTTATCACATCATTTTCTATAATAGGAATTGAAACCTAAGTCATGCATATCGTACATTAATCAATTTATAAAAAATATTATTTCAATATTATCATCAATCAT
The DNA here is from genome assembly GCA_949673415.1 of Euphorbia schlechtendalii. NCBI lineage: Eukaryota > Viridiplantae > Streptophyta > Magnoliopsida > Malpighiales > Euphorbiaceae > Euphorbia > Euphorbia schlechtendalii. The sequence goes on along the minus strand of CATIWQ010342384.1, from coordinate 38,853 downwards.
GCATAGCATAAGCATGCCATGATTGATATATTCTAAGTTGAAAAGTTCCATAAATGCTTATAGGTTTATAAAACATAATAAAAGAAACTAAGCATCTAAGTTAAAAGCATTCCCAGTTAACACGTGCCTTTCCCTTTGTTGCGGCGCTCCCATAGAATAATTGGATAACACTATGTTAGCGTTAGCCTCTAAGATAGGATAACCACTATGATTAATCCACACGGATCCCGACCAACCAAAACCTCTCGTAGCGGAAGAACTCATTGGTTAATAGTAGCTGCTAGACCACTTGAAGACCAATCTAAAAATATAACTTAGAAGGCTCTTTCTAAAATATGAATAAGCCTTCAAAATAATTCTTGTAAATGTAGTGAAACTCATGGAGGATCTCAGAAAAAGCTCATGAAGAAAGATTTCAAAAATCAGAAGGAAAGGTTGAGCTAAAGTAAGTAAAGGAGGAGGGGGTGGACCACTATTTATAGTGGCAGGGGAGCAAAAAGCTCCCCTCAAAAAGCAATGTAGGATGGGAATATTCCCATCCCCACATGAATTGCCCCACAGAGCTCCAGCTCTATCTAGGTCAACTCGCGTGCACAACCCACGTATGCAAGCTATGCAGCTGCCACAAGGCAAGGCTTGCAGTTCTTGTGGGCCTACAGCCCATCATCATGTGATGGCTTTGTGCTAGTGCATGTTAGCTACCCGTGCATAAATTTTGCTTGCAGGGCAGTCATGTGGGCTCCACGCGCAAACATCTAGTGTTCGTGGGGCCCACTCGCAAAGGGAAAAATCCGTTGCTCGCCCCTGTGCAATTTTTTCAAATCCCTCCTTAATTATTTAGTCCAACCCATCAATAATTCATCCAATAATTTTGACTTTCTTTATATTCTTAGCAATGACCTAGTCTATTAGTTCTTTACTTAGTGTGATAGAGCCTAAAGTGTGTGACCTTATAGGATCCCAAAGTATAGAGCCGCTAGAGGTTAACCTAAACTTGGCTTGCCATTTGGGAACCTTTAGGCTCAATGTTCCAACCAATATGGAACCCTATAAGTCTAGACAATCAAATGGGTTTTCTAACAAAGGTTTATAATCCCTTGATACTCGGAACTTCATGTACTTGTGACTTGATCTGGTTCTGCAATGGTAACCAATACAATGCACTCCTTCCATCAGGTTAAGTACCATCTAGTTTATTGAACTTGTATTAAGTGTTAGCTCATGTAATAGCCGTAGCTATCCTGGAGTTAGAATTTTTCACGAAGAACACCACTCACCATAATGTATCAAGATTAACTAAAAACCCGTTCTATCAATCTTATACTCTGATAAGGTACAACTCCAATATATTACTATATCAGAATCAATGGATCCCATCTTGACTACTCCACTTACTGATGAGTGATCATCACCATGCCGTAATCACCCATTTCATCTTGATCATTAGGGTATGAATAAGTATGAACCAAAGTATAGAAACTATCACACATGGTAACCAGTATCTCAGGTCTAAGGATACTTGTACTATTACTGTAATTAAACATGACACCAACACATTTATATAGTTATTTCCCAGTGCCTGTATTATAGTGCTCTCTAATGTATTACCCGATTACATTCATGTGTTAACTCAAGGTACTATCTTCAGCTCGTGAGATCGGCTTCTTGGATCTAATCCAAGGAGTAAGCCTGCACATGCTAGTCTGTTCTCTTCATTGATGTTTAGTCTCAATGAAACAATAACTAGGGATATTTAGACTATTCATAGTAACACGTGTGTGCAGTTCTCACACCACATAGCTCCCACTATGTTCTCACACTTTCACGCTATGAAGTAGTCATGGACTTTGTCTTATCAATGAGCACATATATAATAGCATATACATATGATACCAGTGAGACACATAATTTAAATAATCATTTATAAACAAAAAAGATACCTTTATTATTAATAATAATCTGAAACTGTTTGTACATTAAAACTAACTTATGCTACTAATTATGTCTTGTTTGGTTAACTAATTATGCAATGATGTTGTGATATACCTCGTGATAACCCTTGTGGATGCAAGTAGTTTAGGTTAGATGTATATTAGGATTTTACTTTCCTTCAGGTATCGCAATTGTAAATAAAATGTATTTGTAAATCATTTGTATTTAGGACCATTTGTATATTACCTTATGGTTTGTATTATTATTATTTACCTTATCCCCCTTTTTAGGTTAGAAGCCTTGTATTTACTTTATTTTCACTTTCTTTTATTTGTTTATCACTCTATTTATGGCTTTCTATATGTGTGGGATTAACTCTTACATAATTGAAAATGACTAGAAATAAATCGAAATATCTTAAAGGTGGTGACATGCATGTAATTAAAACTCAAATAATGATAAAGTAGGTAACTCATTGGGATCCAAATCTCTTTATTACGGTGCGGTTTAGGTTTAACGGATCTCGGTTATACCGAATTTCCTGGAAGAGCTAATTCGAGGGAGACTCTATAACAACGTAGTCAAGAGGTTTAGGCCTCGAGTCTTTATAAAATATTTTTTCTTTCTCATTTTTTAAAACATCGACGCTCAATGTCACAAGGTCAACTCCTCATGAAGACCGTGCGGGTCCAAAATGTCATCCGTTCACATTATGAAAGATGGATGACAGTGCAAGTTCTCCTAAAAAATAAACTTAATTTCTCGAAAATGATCGCAAAGCTGCTTGATGGAGCACTTCCATTTTATGAAGTATTCCTAGGGATTAATGAGTATTCCAGCTACACAATAGCGTGATTGTCAAGGCTGGAAAGTTGGAAAGAGTTTTCAAGATTGAGAAAACTTCCAACCTGAACCATGGAAGGATGGGGTACAAGAAGACTACCAAAGGACAACATTTGCTTCTTTTGTAAAAAGAAAACTAGATACAAAGGAAGATTTACAACCTATCGATGTGAGCATTATCCAAACTTTGAAAGAAGATATACCCAGTATCTCCCCTTCTGTCATGCCTTTAACTCAACTGTTTGCTATGCTTTAAGAGCTTAGGATCATGGATAACTTCAAACCATTTGCCTTACCAAAGGCTAATGAATGGAATAACTTATACGATTATCATGTGGTACTAGGGCATCACATGAATTATTGTGAAACCAGGCTTAGAGATATTCAAAAATTGATCAAGGAAGAGAAGTTTCAATCTTTTACTTTAAAGTTTAACATTGTTTACAATCTGCCTTCCCATGTACAAAAGATGGTATCATCTATATATGGCCAATTCGAGAAGAATGTGGGAAAGATGATAAAGCACCATGGAAATTCCCCCAAGAAAGATATAGGCAAACATCATTAGGGTGTCTTAAGAGTTATAGTACCAAAGTTCCTCATACCCCTAGTAGGATTGGGTTTCGCTCCTCGTCACAAACACAATTAGTACAAGAAGCTTAATTTTTACATCATGGACAATGTGTTCAACTGCAACCCAGAACTACAAAAGGGGAAATATGAACTTGTAGATCACAAGGGCCAATCTTGAATAAGGATTGAAGGGTCCACCTTAAGCAATATTGATGTTGCTAGTATCTTCATTGTCAAGCCTACTCCGGTCATCCACACCTCTGCTACCGCGGCTACCTCTCCTTCTACTATCACCCTCACTACCCCTGTTGATGGTATCTTGATGGTTATTACTCCTATTACCAATCCTCTTTATATTTATCCCCCAAGAAAGATCACGCTCCTATTCCGGTCATCCATGCCTCTGCCACTCCTTTAGCAACTACTACTACCATCACAAAAGAAGACCCTCTGTGTGTGAAGGAAGAAGAAATTATAATGATGTAATTTTTTATTTTGGTAAACTCTATATGTATAACCTTTATTGTAATGAAAATATCCTGACTTTGCTTACTTGTTTGATGTTTCACATAACAATGTCATGCATTCATGTGAGTTTACATTATGTTTTTAGCATACCTGATGTGTTTTTGCATGAAATTAATTTGGGTATAAATGAATTGCCTATTTTGATAAATGCATCCAAAAATTTAAACCCTGCGCTTTTGCCTTATCATATGAAGACATGATGGGTGTGGGGAGAGAAATCGAAGAGCACAAAATTCTAACCGATCCGAAGTTCAATCCAGTGAAGTAGAAATCACGTCGACTACATCCATAATGGATAGATAAAGTTAAGGCAGAAGTGGCAAAGTAGCTAGAAGCCAAGTTCATCGAGGTTATGGAATATACGACATCGGTGGAAAATATTATCCTTATAGCTAAGAAGGATAGAAAGATCAGGGTTTGTATGGGTTTCAAAGATATGAGAAAAGCATCGCCAAAAGACAATTTCCCATTTCCTCACATTGATGTATTGGTCGAAAATGCAAACAAGGTCGTAATGTATTCCTTCATAATTAGACTTTTAGGTTATAACCAAAATCTCGTGGACATCATTGATAAAGTTAAGACGACATTTATTACCTAGTGGGGAGTACACTACTACAAAGTTATGCCCTTTGGGTTGAGGATGTTGGTTTATTAAGATGGTTAATGAACATGTAAACTAGCATGGTGGAATTTCAAAACATAAAATTAACCCTAAGGATCTCCTAAGCATGATATGATTGACAAAATCTTAACAAATGTATATTGGAATTAGACTTATTCACAAAGAACACCACTCGCCTTTATGTATTGAGATTGACTAGAAACCATTTTATCAATCTCATACTCTGATCAAAAGTTTATGAGTGTGTCATTTCCACAAGAGGCTTTAAGTTACAACTCCCATTATATCACTATATCAAGAGTGATGGATCCCATATTAACTACTCAGCTTACCAATAAATGATCATCACCATACCCATAACCACCCGTATCATCCTAATCACCAGGGTATGAATAAGTATGACCCAAAGTATAGAAACTCCCATACAAGGTAACTAGTATCTTAGGTTTGAGGATACTCGTATAGCTATTGCAATAAGAAGTAAAACCAACACATGGATATAGTTATTTCCGAGTGTCTGACTTATAGTGATCTCCAATATATTACCTGAATATATTCATGTGTTAACTTAGGGTACCACCTTTAGCTCGTGAGATCGATTGTTTAGATCAAGCCCAAGGAGAAAGCCTACACATTCTAGTTTGTCCACTTCATTAATGTCCAGACTCAATGAAACTATAACTAGGGATACTTAAACTTTTCATAGTAACATGTGTGTACAGTTCTCACTCCACATAGCTCCCACTATGTCCTCGCACTTTCATGCTATGAAATAGTCATGGACTTTATCTTATTATATCAATGAATATATATGCATACTTAATAGCATCTATAATACTAGAGAGATACATCATTTAGAAACAATCATCGATATATAACAAAGATGCCTTATTATTGATAAACAATAATCTGAAATTGTTTTTACATTATTAACTAATAAAGATATATCCCCCTAATTTCTTTTAAGGCATACATCATGTTTAATAAAAGAATGCCGGGATAACTTATCAGCAGGCAGTGACAACTTTGCTCCATGAGGAAGTGAAAGTCTACATCAATGATATGGTAGTCAAGTATGTTACTTGAGAAGAGCACCCTGAGCTAATAGATAGTTTTCTCACAAGGATAGAGAAGTAAAATTTGCACCTCAATCTGAAGAAATGTGTTTTGGTGTGACATTTGACAAATTGTCAGGGTACATAGTGAGCCAAAGGGGGTTAGAGATGGATTTGGATAAGATAAAGGTTATCCGAAACATGCCAGCTCCTAAGAAAGAAAAGGAAGTGAGATCATTTCCAAGGTCACTTCAAAATGTCAATCAGTCATAATTCGATTAACTACCATTTGTGAGCTAATATTCAACTTGTTGAAGAAGTAGTAGCCGATAGTCTAGAATGATCAATGTTGACTGGCCTTCGATAGAATCAAGACTTATTTGATTAATCTGCTAGTCCTTAAGCAATTAAGTCTTGGCAAGCCTCTCATACTCTACCTTAGCTATTGAGGAATGTTAAGTAGGGGCAGTGCTTGTTCAAGAGCAGGATGATAAGCGTAAGCATGGGGTTTATTACTTGAGTAAAAAGCTTCTCAAGTATGAAGGTTGGTACACGGTTGTCGAGAAGACATGAGTGATAATGGTTTGGATAATAAAGTAGCTTAGGCACTACACTTCCGGTCCTTCAAAATTCAAGTAGTGGCTAAATTTACCCTATGAAGTATCTTTGCCAATCTTCGTCATTATCTAGAAAGCTTTCCCATTGGCTTTTACTTCTCTTTAAATTCAATATTGAGTACGTCACTAAGAAGGTGATCTAAGGTTGAGCAATCACACAATTCCTAGCTAATCAAGTGCTAGATTGAGATTAAATTGAGAATTTAGATTTCCTAGATGAGTAACTTACAATAATCAAAGTAGTCAATGATGAAAGGACTATGTCCTTTAATGGAGCTATGAATCATCGAGGGGAAGGTCTAAGAGTTATCCTTGTAAAACTGTAGAATGAAGTTATTCTATTAACTAAGTGCATTGAGTTTTTTTATTACAAATAATAGGGAAAAATATGAAGTGCGTTTGTTGGTATGTAAGTTTAAGAAATGCTAGCACATTGGAACTTACCATCATCGAAGATTCCAACTTAATCATTTAGCAAGTTATTGGAGATTCAGAAATCAAAGAAGAATCTCTTCATCTGTATCTTGACATATTTTGGAATTTGGTCGTGAAATTCAATAATTTTATATATCGGCATCCCTAGTCTCCATATGGAAGGTCCCCAATCTCATCACATTAGGCATGCCATCCTTCAATCTACTAAATAACCCTTCTATTATCACCTTATTTCAACCGCTACTAGCATAAATGAAAAATATTGGTATCTAGATGTAGTTTGGTTGATTCCAGACGATGAATTACCTTTACGGGTAACAAATTCAGAGTGATTGTCTCATAGTTGATTGGCTACTCAGTTCAAGATTATCGATGATAATATCTTTAAGCGTACCAGTGATGGTTTGTTACTATATTACCTTTCTGAAAATGAAGCTACTGTAGTCATGAATCATATCTATGGGGGAAATTGTGGCCCTCACATGAACAGTTTAGTTTTGGTCAAGAAGATTCAGTGGTAAGGTTACTTATGGACCACCATGATAGCTAATTATATCTATGAAATAAAGAAGTCTCACAAATGTCAGATTTATGAGGACATTAATCATCTGCCTTTGTCTAGTCTTCACAACCTTTCTACTCCTTGGCCATTCTCAATGTGGGGGACAGATATTATTGGTGAGATTCATCTTTCATAGACTAATAGCCATCGGTACATCATCGTTGTAGTAGACTACTTCTCGAATTGGGTAGAGGCTGAATCGTTCACCAAAATAACTACCAAGAAAATGGCCAAGTTCATAGAAAGGCATATATTTGAGTGCTAAGAAAATGCCTCACCATTTAGTATTTGTCAATGAAGTCCAATTTCAAGGGGCAACAACAAAATTTATCAAGAATTACGACATCAAACACCTTTAATCTTCACCTTACAGATCTCAGGCTAATGGGGGTATGGAAGCAATAAATAGGTCAAGCAAGAAGATTTTGTCTAAAATGGTGACTACCTCGAGATTGGGCGGACAAACTTCCATTAGCTCATTAGGGATTTAGAACTAGTGTGTGTACCTTTCTCCTTAATCTATGGGATGGAGGCTCTTCTCCTAGTATAAAGAAACCAAAGTTGGATCCGTAAGGGTAGTTTTCAAAGACAAGTTAAAAGAATCAGACTAGTTAAGAGCTAGATTTGAGTAGTTTAACATGATCAATGAGCATCATTTAAAGGCATTATATCATCTCTAGATATACCAACAACACATGGTAAGAGCTTACAATAACAAAGTCAAGCATCAAAAATAACCCTTGAAAGTGGGACACTTGGTCTTAAAACACCAAGAACCCATCAATAAGGATGTTAGGGAGAATTTCAGGCCCAATCAGAAAGGCCCATTTGTGATAAAAAAAGATAATCGAAAAAGGTTATAGAAATGAATGGCAATGATTTCATGAATTCAATCAACCAAGACCGGCTTAAGCGTTATCACATTTAGGAAAAAGAATTAAATATTGAAAAGAATCATAATAAAAAAGAGATTCATCTAGCAAACCCGTCAACTTTCTCCTTTCATATAGTTGAGGAAACATTAGGGTATTAATTTTCTAAATACTTTGTCAAAGTGAAAACCCTAAAAGGTTGCTTCAGGTAAATATTAGGAATATGAGAGAAACTTGAAAACCTAAAAGGGTGGGTTAACAATAGCGGTTAAATCATTGGATATTTTTGTACCTTGGATATCTTCATTCATAGGAATGCAATTATTGCTGAATCGTTACGTGTATATTTATAATTGATATATGTGTGCTATGTTGAAAAATAACGCAAGTAATGCAAGACATTTTCACAACACAAAAAAACGAAACAAAAGAAAAGGAGAGATAGATTAAAAATTCGAAAAGGATAGTATAGGTAAGAAATGAGTTTGCTGGATTGAAAATCTAAAAGGGCAATCTAGGAAAAAGTTAAGGTAGTGTTTGATAGATTGAAAATCCGTGAGGGCAGTTTATGAAAAAAAATTGATAAAAAAATTTCAATTGGTCATGTATTTTCATAATGGTAGAGGACATCATTTATCAGCTCCAGGAACAAAGGATGGATATCATCAAATTACCTTAGCAATAAGGATTGTCACAATGAGAAGTAATTGAATGATTAATACCATGCATAAGAAAAACTGAGTGCTAAATATTTAGCAACTCATCCAAATCTACCCATAACTAAATTCAAGCTTCAAACTAGGCTCTGATCAAACTCAAATCAAACTTCATCTCGGACCCGAGTCCATCCTTTTCACTAGTCTAAAGGAATCCCACATTAACCACTCAAGATTGCTTAGTTGCCACAAGAGCATCAACTAATTGGACCAAAGCAACCAAAGAAATATCACATCTTCATGCATATTCATATACTCAGACAAACATACATATAAAAAATTAACCAATGGATTACATAACATACATGTGAGCATTCAAATTCGTTCATTCTCATGCAAATATTCATGAATAGTTTATCACAGGATCTTATCAATGTCTTAACCTTGCCACACCACTATCTTACCGTATTATCATCCTTGTCACGCCATTGTCTTGCCGTTAATTCACCTTGCAGTGCCACATCTCCATCCTAGTCATGTCACTATCTTTTCGTGACTCAATCCTTGTCACACCACTATCTTATCGTGACTTCACCTTGTTATACCAATGTCTTTCCACTTTTCCATCCTTGTCATGTGACTATCTTACCATGACTCCATCCTTATTATGCCACTGTCTTTTCGTGACTTCACCTTGCTGCATCACTATCTTGGTGGGTTACCATCCTTATCGCGCCACTATCTTACCGCGTCCCCGTCCAATAAGAGCATGATGATCTTTCATGCTCTAAGGTTAACTTCAACTCTTCCATGACACCTAAAGTGTAAAATTTAGAAACTCATGCCACCTCAGGTATGATTTATATCCCTTGCTCTTTTCATGAAACCATTCTGACTTATATCAAGAGTGACCACACGAGGGGGCAGCCTGTGAGTATGAGATTCTTGGTCCCTCTTGCTAAAAGATGATGAAAGCTTATATTTATTCTTACTCTTTGGAATTTTATGAACCCATAATCAGGCTAAAGCGGTGTTGAAAGAAGTTCTCCTAGCCTTTCTAACCTATCCCTCGTGTTAAAATATTTATTTTAACATCAATTTTATTTTATTTGTTAGCTTAGTTTCCTTTTTCCCTTTGTTTGGAATTAAACAAGTGATTTTATCCTTTAAAATTCTTATTTTCTTCACGTAAAACATTTTAAAAAAACATAAAAAATATTAAAAGTTACTTTTTATATGATACAAAAGTAAAATAATGCATAAAAGGTATAAAAAGTAGCTTACCCCTGTAGTTTGGCTTAATCGAGACCTCGGGGGGTCCTCCAAGCCCAATGCCCTGCTGCCGATATGGTGCCACTATACGCTAGAACAATGCCGGTTTAGTGTGGCTGGTGGAGGTCCTCATGGCTAGGCCTTCGCCAGCGCACTAAAGAGGCATCAGATTTTTACCCTTTTTTACCCTTTTTCCCCTTTTATCTTTACTTTTTGGCCAACCTTGAAATATTTAAAAGGCCCAAAATTTTTAGGAGAGAAGGGGGACACATCATTTTAGCTTTTTTAGGTAAGAGAATATTTGAGAGAGTTTTTTTTATGGAAAACGTGGTGAGAAAGTTGAAAAAGGTTGACTGATCCCTTTCACTTGATTTTTCTTGCATTTTCTCAACTCTAACCTTGTTTGGATCTTCACAACTTGGATAGATCTGAAAATTTCCCTTTCCATAAAACTTAAAATCACTCAAAATATACATCTCTAGCATTTTATTTAATTTTTTGGTGTTTATTAAACCATTTCTTCAACAAATCAGCAAAAAAGGCTTGAGGGACTCTTCTTTTAGCGTTTCTAGCTCCAAAATCATTAGGATAGTTTCAGAATGGTAAGCTTATGAGTTTTACGAGACCTTGAGCTTGTATTTTGTTGTTTGTTTTGAATTTTTTTAGAGGTTTTGGGTGAAAAATGATTTTTAACCTGGTGCCCCTGTAGTTAGACCAGTGCACCTATAATTATTAGAGGGGCACTGGAACAACTACAAGGGCACTGATATAACTAAAGGGTCTACTCCAACTAGATCGACCTCGGTTTAAAAATTCATTTTTCATTTATCTTGTGCAAGAAACCAAAAGTTTTATGAAAAATTGTGTTTTTCCCAAGGGCCTTTACTCCTTGACCAACACCCCTATAACGAACATGCCGCTCCCAAGGAGCTAGACTAGCACCACTCTAGGTGGCAGCCAACTAGGCCACCGCCGGTTGACCTAGAGGGGCGCTGGTCAACTTTTTGGACATAACCTTCTTTTTTTTGTCATTTGCCTAGATTTCATATTTTCGCACTATTTTAGGCTCCCGAACAATTGGAATCCATATTACTCTATAACAGACCTCATTATATACCTACCATCTACTCAAATAATTAAAATGAGAAATATTTGGGTTTAAAATGAACCATTTTTTACAAGAAAATCACTTGGAAACTCGAATTTCCACTTTTAAAAATAAATTGAAGCGCAATGTTTTTAATTATCACCCTAATCTAAATTTTTGCTTTTCTGATTGAGTCTTGTTTTGTATTCTAACCCTTACATTATGGTGTGCTATGTAATTATGCTAACCCTTTGTGGATGCAGGTTGTTTCAGGCTAGATGTATGCAAGGTTTATTTTCATTTAGGTATTTTAATTTGTAAAAATATATGTACCTATAGATAAATGCATTTAAGACAATTTTGTATCTCCAAGATATGTATTATTTAAACCCTACCTCTAGGTTAGAAGTTTTTTACTTTATTTTATTTTCTTTACTTGTTTATTTACCGCATTTATTTATTTATCGCTTTCCTCTTGTAAATGTTCTAAATCGCTAAACAACTATTGAAAACGACTAGAAAAATCATCAAAATACTTTAAAGGTGGTGACGTGCATGTAATTATAACTCGAAAATGATGAAGTAAATAACCCATCTAGACCTAAATCATTGTACAATGGTGCGATTTAGGCTAACAAATGTAGGCTGTACTGAATTTCCAGGTTGACTAGATCTGGGTGGTGACTCTGTAACATATGTTAGAGGTTTAGGCCTCAAATCTTTCTAAAAATTTATTTTCTCTCATTCTCGAAAACCTCCACACCCCATCTCACGGGGCCAATGCCTCATGGTGACCCTACGGGTCTGAAACATCATCCACTCACAACCTACTTCATTGTTTAAGTTAATTTTCTGTTACAAATGAGGGTTATACCAACATTTAATATTTAACATATTCATAATGCCTATTCATTAAGAAATATGAATATTAGAAGAAATATGTTATTTTAATCTAATCTTAGTTAAGCTAACACAATATCATGACATAAAACAAGTGTACACTCAACTACTCATTAAAGATTTCATACGAGGTGCATAAAATGGGTTAGAACCAAAATCGGTTCAAGAAAAGTTGTAAAACAAAATCTAGATGGAAAAAAAGTAGAATTCAAACATTTTCCTTCGATCCCAGTAGCCAAAATGTGATCACGGGTTCATGATCATATGGTCATGGTACCAAGATTGATCCCGAGCTATTGGGTTTGTGGGCAAAAGGCCACTGAACGCCTTTTTCTTGCGATTTTTCTATTTTCTCCTAATTTTTAACCAAATGTACATGTTTAATCATAAGCGAAACGCAACTCCTTAAGCTTTAAAACATGGTTTTAACCCTCCGCAACTTATCAAATAGATAATATAAAAAAATTGAAATAAATTACAAAGTCTTAGATTTAATTTTTACATTTTTGTTTAAAATCCACCATTATGATAGATTCGATATCCAAGAGCCTAGATTCTCCTTCTAGGAAATAATGGGTTAGTGATTGGGATTTGGTTGAAACCGAATAAGGATTAGTAATGAAAAATTAAATGAATTGAAGGATTACTTTGTTTATTCAAAACTTCGTTTATGATGAGATTTTGACTTTTGCTTTATAGAATTTAAGAATTTTTAGATCAAAAGTTTAACCCATAATACAAAGATTCAGGTCGTATTTATAGAGGAAATAGGTATGATTTGGTTAAAAGATCAATCTCTCTGAAAAGGAAATGAATTAAATCTTTTTCTGATTTAGGTTGATTACAGTACCAATTTCGTGGTTTCGCTACCTTTTTTATTATTTAGAAAAGAAAAAACTAGCTTCAAATCAGCCAACTAAAGGGAAAATAAGTGATCTCATAGTCGTGATTTTGAACCTGGTACTAAGTTCATGATGGTTGTACTAGGATCGATTGATCTCAGAAGCATGCCCACCCAAATTGTAAATTGCTTAGCAATTTTGACCGGTTTTGAGGTTGTGGGGTGATTTTTGGTAGGTTTTGAAGGTAAATTCTAACAATTGACTTTGAACCTAAAAGATTCGTTAGACAAAGTAAAAACTGAAAATCTTTCATCATTGAATTTTGGGATTTGGAAATCCCTACTCATAGTTTTTCCCTCGCATGTCATAATAAACTAAAGTTTTTTATGATCGTGCGATAGAGAGCGTGATAAGGGTAAGAGATCATACATAAGTTGTGTTAGACATGATGTATACCCTAGAGGCAATTAGGGTGATATATCTTAATTAATTATAATATACAAACGGTTTTTGTATTATTATTATTATTATTATTATTAATAAAGGCATTTTTGTTATTTATCAGTGCTCTTATTTATTTATGTATCTCGCTGGTATCATATACGTATAGTATTATATATATGTTCATTGATAAGACAAAGTCTATAACTACTTCATAGCGTAAAAGTGCGAGGACATACTAAGAGCTATGTGATGTAAGAACTACACATACGTGTTACAATGAATAGTCTAATTATCCCTAGTTATAGTTTCATTGAGACTGGACATCAATAAAGTAGATAAACTAGCATGTGTAGGCTGACTCCTTGGATTAGATCCAAGAAACCCATATGACGAGCTGAAGGTGGTACCTTGAGTTAACACATGAATGTATTCAGGTAATAAATTGGAGACCGCTATAAGATAGACACTCAGAAATAACTATATCCATGTATTGGTGTCATGTCTTATTATAGTAGTAGTACAAGTATCCTCAGACCTGAGATACTAGTTACCTTATGTAGGAGTTGCTATACTTTGGGTCATACTTATTCATACCCTAGCGATCAAGATGATACAGGTGATTACGAGTATAGTAATGATCACATGTTGGTAAGCCAAGTAGTCAAGATGGGATCCATCACTCCTGATATAGTGATATAATGGGAGATGTACCTTAGGGCCCCTTGTTGAAGAGACACACTCATAAACCTTTGATTAGAGTATAAGATTAATAGAATGGGTTTCTAGTCAATCTTAATACATTATGGCGAGTGGTGTTCTTCGTGAACAAGTCTAATTCCAGGATAACTATGGCTATTACATTATCTAACACTTAATCCGAGCTCAATAAACTGGATGGTACTTAACCTCATGGAAGGAGTGTATTGTATTTGTTACTACTACGAAACCAGATCCAGTCATAGGCATGTGACATTCCGAGTATCGGGAGATCATACACCTTTGCTAAAAAGCCATTTGATCATCTAGAGTTATCGGGTTCCATATCGATCTAGAACACTGAGCCTAAAGGTTCCTGGATGGGAAGCCAAGTTTAGGTTAACCTCCAGCGACTCTATACTTCAGGATCTTATGAGGTCACACACTTTGGGTCTTTATTTGACTAAGTAAAGAACCTATAGACTAAGGCTATACCGAGAATATTTAGGTTGTCGAATTCGTTGGATAAATTATTAATTGGTTGGATAAAATTAATAAATACAATGATTAAAGGAGAAAATTGGGAAAATTACATTGAGCGAAGCAAGGAAATTTTTCTTGTTACGAGTGCTCCCCAAACGAACATGGGTTGTTTGAAGTGGGGCTTGTGCGGCTACTCCGCAAGCTAAAAACCTTACAGGTCACTAGAGCATTGGTTAGGCTCGTGTGCACTAGCTGGTAGCAGGTCCGCAAGCATTGATAGTGGTAAAGCTTGTACATGCTTGCTATGTAGGCCTGCTAGTGCAGCCCATAAAGACCAGCTTGCATGGCTGCCAAAGCCTACTGCACAAGTGGGCTGTGTATGCGGGTTAGCTAGCGGATCTTAGGGATCCTCACGGTTGACTTGTTATGGTATAGGGTTTTTCCCTATCCCACATTAGATAAAAAGGGAGCTTTCAGCTCCCTTTTTCCCTATAAATAGCTACTCCCTCCTCCTATTCAAATCACTTCAGCTCAGCCTTTCTCTCTAAGTTCGACATCTTTTCTCGAGATTTTACGAGATCCTCCATGAGTTTCTCTAAGCGACGAAGAATTCTTTAAATGGCTCTTTCTATTTTCAAGTGTGCCTTCTTAGTTAATATTCTTAGGTTGGTCTTCGAGCAGTTTAACTATTGCTATCTACCAACGGGTTCTACCTCAACGGAGGTTTTGGTTGGTGAAGATCCATGTGGATCAATCATAGAGGTTATCCTAGTTTGGAGGCTAGTGCCAACGGAATTCTATTAAATTGCTCTAAGGGAATGCCGCATCCAAAAGAAGAGAGAAGCGCACATCAATTGGTAATGTTCTAAACTTAGATGCTAGGATTTCTTTTATAAGTTTTATAAACCTATTGACATCTATAGAACATTTCAACTTAGATTATATCAATCATAGGATGCTTAAGAGATCCATTAGGGTTAATTTTAAGTTTTGAAATTCCATCCTGTAACGTTACATGTTCAATTATTATCTTGATTAACCAGCAAGTTGGAGGCCTACTAGAGGGATATGATCATTCCTTGCTTGATTTTGTTAGGATACAAAAAAAATTTCCCTTTCAGTCAAGAATGATCATATGGTGGTGAACTTTGACATGGTTTGCTTGACATCTACGACATGTGAATGTACCTTCTTATTTATAAGATAAAACATGCATGTTCAAATTTAATTTGGATATGTGAGGATTTTTTAGACTTTCCTTGTGTTTTATGCCACTAAGTAGTGGTTCACAATAGAAAATGTAGAATTTTCCTTGTGTTTTATGCCACTAACTAGTGGTTTACAAAAGAAAATATGGAATTTTCTTTGTGTTTTGTGCCACTAATTAGTGGTTCACAAAGGAAAATGAAGCATTTACCTTATATTTTATTCGCTAACTAGTGATTCACAAAGAAATGGATGAATTTTTCTTTTTTTATACCACTAATTAGCGGTTCACAATAGAAAATGTAGCATTTTCCTTTTGTTTTGTGCCACTAATTAGCGGTTCACAAAGGAATGGATGAGGTTTTCTTTGTGTTTTGTACCACTAATTAGAAGTTCACAATAGAAAATGTAGCATCTTCCTTATGTTTCATACCACTAATTAACTATTCATGAAGGAATGGATGAGGTTTTCCTTGTCTTTTGTGCAACTAATTAGTGGTTCACAATAGAAAATGTAACATTTTCCTTGTGTTTATACCACTAACTAATGGTTTACACAAGGATATGATAAGGATTTCCTTATGTTTTGTGCTACTAATTATTGGTTCACAATATAATATGTAGCATTTTCCTAGTGTTTTGTACCACTTATTAACGAATTCATGAAAGACTAGATGAGGTTTTCTTTGTGTTTTGTACCACTAATTAGTGGTTCATGATAGCAAATGTAGAATTTCCTTGTGTTTTGTGACACTAATTAATGATTCACAAAGAATGTATGAGGTTTTCCTTGTGATTTGTGCTACTAATTAGCAATTCACAATAGAAAATGTCGCATTTTCCTTGTGTTTTGTGCCACTAAATAGCAGTTCATGAAGGAATGGATGAAGTTATCCTTGTGTTTTGTACCACTAATTAGCGATTCACAATAGAAAATGTAGCATTTTCCTATTGTTTTGTATCATTAATTACGATTCATAAAGGAATGGATGAGGTTTTCCTTGTGTTTTATGCCACTAATTAGTGGTTCACAATGTAATATGTGCTATTTTCCTAGTGTTTTATACCACTTATTAACGGTTCATGAAAGAATGGATGTGGTTTTCTTTATGTTTTGTGCCACTAATCAACGGTTCATAATAGAAAATGTAGAATTTCCTTGTGTTTTGTGAAACTAATTAGCAGTTCAGGAAAGAATGTATGAGGTTTTCTTTGAGTTTTGTGATACTAATTAGCAGTTCACAATAGAAAATGTAGCATTTTCCTTGTGTTTTGTTCCACTAAATAGCTATTCACGAAGGAATGGATGAGGTTTCCCTGTGTTTTGTGCAACTAATTAGCAATTCACAATAGCAAATGTAGTATATTCAATGCGTTTTATGCCACTAACTAATGGTTCACACATGGGTATGATGAGGTTTTTCTTGTGTTTTGTGCCAATAATTAATGGTTCATAATAGAATTTCTATCATTTTCCTTGTGTTTTGTGCCAGTAATTATCAGTTCACGAAGGAATAGATTAGGTTTTCCTTGTGTTTTGTGCCACTAATTAGCAATTCAGAATAGAAAATGTAGCATTTTCCTTGTGTTTTATGCCACTAACTAATGGTTCACACAAGGATATGATGAGGTTTTCCTTGTGTTTTGTGCCATTAATTAGCGGTTCAGAATGTAATATATTGTGTTTTCCTAGTGTTTTGTACCACTTATTAACGGTTCATGAAAGAATGGATGAGGTTTTCTTTGTGTTTTGTGCCACTAACTAGCGGTTCATAATAGAAATTGTAGAATTTCCTTGTGTTTTGTGACACTAATTAACGATTTACAAAGAATGTATGAGGTTTTCCTTGTGTTTTGTGCTACTAATTAGCAGTTCACAATAGAAAATGTAGGCTTTTCCTTATGTTTTGTGCCACTAAATAGATGTTCATTAAGGAATGGATGAGGTTTTCCTTGTGTTTTGTGCCACTAATTAGCAATTCACAATAGAAAATGTAGCATTTTCATGGTGTTTTGTATCATAAATTAACGGTTCAGGAAGAAATGGATAAGGTTTTCCTTTTGTTTTGTGCCAATAATTAGTGATTCACAATAAAATTTTAATGTAGCATTTTCCTAGTGTTTTGCACCACTTATTAATGGTTCACGAAAGAATGGATGAGGTTTTCTTTGTGTTTTATTCCACTAATTAGCGGTTCATAATAGATAATGTGGAATTTCCTTGTGTTTGGTGACACTAATTAACTGTTCATTAAAGAATGTATGAGGTTTTCCTTATGTTTAGTACTACTAATTAGCAGTTAACAATAAAAAATGTAGCATTTTCCTTGTGTTTTGTGCCACTAAATAGCGGTTCACAAAGGAATGGATGAGGTTTTCCATGTATTTTGTTCCACTAATTAGTAGTTCACAATATAAAATATAGTGTTTTCCGTGTGTTTTATGCGGCTAATTAATGGTTCACACATGGATATGATGAGGTTTTTCTTGTGTTTTGTGCCACAATTATTGGTTCATAATAGAATTTGTAGCATTTTTTCTTGTGTTTTGTACCACTAATTAACGGCTCACAAAGTAATGGATGAGGCTTTCCTTGTGTTTTGTTCCACTAATTAGTAGTTTACAATAGAAAATGTAGCATTTTCCTTGTGTTTCATGCCACTAATTAACGGCTCACAAAGTAATGGATGAGGCTTTCCTTGTGTTTTGTGCCACTAATTAGCAGTTCATAATATAAAATATAGCATTTTCTTTGTGTTTTGTGCCACTAATTAACGGCTCACAAAGTAATGGATGAGGCTTTCCTTGTGTTTTGTTCCACTAATTCGCAGTTTACAATAGAAAATGTAGCTATTTCCTTATGTTTTGTGCCACTAATTAATGGCTCACAAAGTAATGGATGAGGCTTTCCTTGTGTTTTGTGCTACTAATTAGCAATTCACAATATAAAATGTAGCATTTTCCTTATGTTTTGTGCCACTAATTAATGGCTCACAAAGTAATGGATGAGGCTTTCCTTGTGTTTTGTTCCACTAATTAGTAGTTTACAATAGAAATTGTAGCATTTTCCTTGTGTTTTGTGCCACTAATTATTGATTTACGAATGAATGGATGAGGTTTTCCTTGTGTTTTGTACCACTCATTTATGGTTCATAATGTAAAGTGTAGCATTTTCCTTTTGTTTGCGCCACTAATTAATAGTTCAAGAAGGAATGGATGAGGTTTTCCTCGTGTTTTGTGCCACTAATTAGCCATTCATGATAGAAAATGTAGCATTTTCCTTGTGTTCTGTACCACTAACTAGTAGTTCACAAAGGAATTGATGAGATTTTCCTTGTGTTTTGTGCCTCTAATTAGTGGTTCACAATAGAAAATGTAGCCATTTGCTTATGTTGTGTCTTTAATTAGTGGTTCATAGAGGAATGAATGAGATTTTCCTTACTTTTTATGCCATTAATTAAAGGTTAACAATAAAAAATTTAGCATTTTCCTTGTATTTTGTGCCACTAATTAGCGGTTCATGAATGAATGGATGAGGTTCCCCTTGTGTTTTGTGCCACTAATTAGCTGTTTACAGTAGAAGATGTAGCATTTTCCTTGTGTTTTGTGCTACTAATTAACGATTTACGAAGGAATGGATGAGGTTTTCCTTGTATTTTGTGCAACTAATTAGCGATTAACAATAGAAATTGTTGTATATTCCTTAAGTTTTGTACGTCTAAATAACAGCTCACGAAGGAATGGATGATGTTTTCCTTGTGTTTTGTACCACTAATTAGCATATCACATTAGAAAATGTATCATTTTCTTTGTGTTTTGTGTAACAAATTAGCGTTCACGAAGGAATGGATGAGGTTTTCCTTCTATTTTGTGCCACTATTTAGCAGTTCATAATATAAAATGTAACACTTTCCTTGTGTTTTGTGTTACCAATTAGCAGTTTACAAAGGAATGGATGAGATTATCCTTGTGTTTCATGTAGCTAATTTGTGGTTCACAATAGAAAATGTAGCATTTTCCTTGTGTTTTGTGCCACTAACTAGTGGTTCACAAGGGAATATGATGAGACTTTTTTACGAGTCTCCGGGGAGATGTGAAATGATTTCCCTTTTAAATAGAGGATGAAGTTTGTTAGAAAAAGGTGAATGAGATTGGCTGATATTTGAAAAAGTATTGGAAATTTCTAAGATGAGAACCTTGATATTTTTTGGGAAAATCAGAAAGTTTAAATTTTGGCGAGATTAGAAATTTGGAATTTTTTAGAAGGATAAGCAATCCTAGTTAGGAGTTTTTTATTGAAAGGAAATTTGAATTAGGAATTTGGAAGAATTGAGAATTTGTCGGGTTTTTCGAAAAATATTTTTTAGAACAAGAGGAAATATGACATTTATATATGCATAAGGTGTAATTCAAACTTGCCTTTTCATAAGTTCAAAATTGCCCTTTTTCTTTAGAGAGTTTTTTCAACAAAAGTCCTTCAATTCAAAAAAAAATCTTGAACTACTCATCACAATGTTTCACAAACAAGGAGCCCAAAATGCTAGGACACTTTTCAAGGCGGATTCGGAGGCGATTAAAGGTTCATAGATGAAGTATCTCCCAGTTCAAAAGGTATATTGCCTTGAATTTATCAAGAGGCACTTAGAGCTCGAATGAGGGACGGAGCTTACTCCCAACCACCATTACGTATCACATGCTTCACTCCAAGAGGTTAATAGATCACCGTTCCTCTTTAGATTCAAAATTATGTAATTTTGAGTTTTTTAGAATTTTGGGTAAATTATTTTGAAACGTTAAAAATATGCATGAATGTTTGGTTTCTTATGAACGGATGCTCCCAACATGGTAGAAAACATTCAGGTTTTAAAGTCTAGGCTTGGAATGTCTCATTTGATGCAAAATTTGGATTTTTAGGGAAGAACTACTGAAAAAGAGGAATTCGTATATGGCTAGGGTTTGACCCCGGTAGAGCCCTAGCAAACACAGTACCAGAATTGAGTGAATACGGTACCAAATTCGCGATGCTCCACTGGTTTGTTGGTAGAATAGCCACAAATTGGTTGATTTTTTGCACGTCAAGGAGATGACTATCACTCCTTCAGATATTGAGACTTGACATTAATGAAGCAAACAAATTAGCATGTGCAGGCTTACTCCTTGGATTAGATCTAAGTAGCAAATCTCACGAGCTGAAGGTGGTACCATGAGTTAACCAATGAATGTATTTGGGTAATACATTGGAGACCGCTATAAGACAGACACTCGGAAATAACTATATCCATGTGTTTGTGTCATGTCTTATTGCACTAGCAGTACAAGTATCCTCAAACCCGAGATACTAGTTACCTTATGTAGGAGTTGTTATACTTTGGGTCATACTTATTCATACCCTAGTTATCAAGATGATACGAAAGATTATGGGTATAGTGATGATCACATGTTGGTAAGTCAATTAGTCAAGATGGGATCCATCCCTCTTGATATAGTTATATAATGGGAGATGTACCTTAGGGCCTCTTGTTGAAGAGATACACTCATAAACCTCTTATCATAGTATAAGATTGATATAGAATGGGATTGTAATCAATCTTGATACATTATGGCAAGTGGTGTTGTTCGTGAATAAGACTAATTCCATGTTAGCTACGGCTATTACATGAGCTGACATTTAATCCGAGCTCAATAAACTAGATGGTACTTAACCTGATGGAAGGAGTGTATTGTATTGGTTATTGCTGCAGAACCTGATCAAGTCACAAGCACGTGACATTCGGAGTATCAGGGGATCATACGTCTTTTCTAGAAAGCTCATTTGATCGTCTAGAGTAATCAGGTTCCATATCAGCCTGGAACACTGAGCCTAAAGGTTCCCGGATGGGAAGCCAAGTTTAGGTTAACCTCTATCGGCTCCATACTTCGAGATCCTATGAGGTCACACACATTGGGTCTTTACCGAATTAACTAAAGAACCTAAAGATTAGTCTATGCCGAGAATATTTGTTTTGTCAAATTCATTGGAAAAATTATTAATTATTAATAATTAAAAGGATTAAAGGAGAAAATAGGGAAAATTGCACGGAGCGGAGGAAGAGAATTTTTCCCGTTGCGAGTGGGCCCCAAATGAACTCGGGTTGTTCAGAGTGGGGCCTACGCGACTATCCGACGAGTTGAAAAGCTTGTAGGCCGCTAGCGCACGGGATAAGCCCGCCCACGCTAGAGAGCAGCAAGCTTGCGAGAGCGAGCCCGCAAACCCAGCTTGCAGTACAAGGTGAGCCCATTAGGGCGTGCCTTGTGGCAAGGAGGCGTTGGTCAGCCTACTACCCCTAGGGATCAGCATAGCTGACCTGTTTTTGTGGGATGGGATTTTTCCCATCCAACATTGTTAAATGATGGAATTTTTCACTCCCCTGTCCTCCTTATTACGTACTTTAACTCAGCCTTTCTCTTTGAGTTTGACATCTTTTCTTCGTGAGATTTTGCAAGATCTTCCACAAGTTTCTCCATACGATGAAGAATT
The DNA here is from genome assembly GCA_949673415.1 of Euphorbia schlechtendalii. NCBI lineage: Eukaryota > Viridiplantae > Streptophyta > Magnoliopsida > Malpighiales > Euphorbiaceae > Euphorbia > Euphorbia schlechtendalii. The sequence continues at coordinate 16,708 of CATIWQ010342384.1, read as the reverse complement.
CTATAGAAGGCTCTTTCAATTTTGAAGTGAGCCTTCTCTGTTAATGTTCACCACTTTTCTACTGATAAGTTTAATAACTTGTTCGCAATATTTTGGCTTTAAAGTATAGGTGTTGTCAATACCACTTATCAAATAGAAAAATGATTATAGCTATAAGTATATAGTTGCGATGTAGTTTTAAATGATATCAATCCCACAGGGAAGGAACCAGCTCTAAAGATCAATAAGAGAAATGGAACAAAAGAAAATAATGTAATTTAGTTTGGAGGATTGGAATGATGGATGGATAGACAAATGTATGAAAGATAAGAAAAGATAAAAAGTATATAGGTATTCCCTATGAACAAGTATAGCAAAGAAAACATGCAAAATCATCAAAGATATTACGTACACTAGTTTAATTTAACAGATTCGGTTCTAAACACTCAAATATTCAATTATTCACCGCAGAGCAACACATGAAATGACTTTTCTAAATCTAGTGCAAATGAATTAATACGGTTATATAAACCTAGTTATCAATATTATTATGCTTAGTACGGGGTCACTCTCACATAACCATATTTAGCAAGTTATCATTCCAAAAATGTTAGCTCGCTAAACAGCGTTATAATCACAGATCTAGTGATTATACACAATCTCATTAACCCCGAAACTACTCTTAAAGTTAACTCAAAAGCATATAACTTGGCTAATATAAAAGACTCAACATGAAATACACATTATGACACATAGACATATCATAAACTTCGAAATAGAAAGTATAAGTAGAAAGCAAAGCAAAGTTGTAAGGTATGCAAGTGAAAGCTAAAGTTGATCAAACCGTATCCATTCTTTATTGGGATTCGTCAATTCCTACAATTCCTGTGCTTGCTTTGAATTCAGTCTCGACTCGTATAAAACCTTCCGCCAGGATGCTATTCTTTGTGAATCTCAAACAAAAGAATATTGAAGAACAAAAACTTTTATTGATAAGTGATTTGCAATTACACTTACACAATAATCGCTCGAATATGTAGAGAAATCTAGTGATCGAAATTGGGTTTGAATCACTTCTACATATTCTCGCTAACACTTATGAACATAGTGAAATCTAGATATTTTTATTCTCTATCTATGCACACACATTTACCATGCCATGTACCACTTTATCCACCACTTGTTCCATGAAATTGGTGTGTTTAGAGCCCTATTTATGGAGTATCGAGGGTTGTGTCTATTTAAATGAAGAGTTGTGTCCATTGGCGAAAGATTGCATCACTTCATTGTGATTGGATGAGAAGCTTTATCCTTATCCCCAATGGAAAGGCACCTTTACAAGATTGGTTGACTTCCAAAAGGTGTCTTTTCATTTTGTAGTTGATGGCGATTAATGGCTGTTGATCATTCTTATGTGATGGTTGATAGTTAAGAAGAGTTTACCAAAAAACTATCAAAGTCATGACTACGAAGTACATGTCACGACAGTTAATACTTGGTTGGCAACTTTCTATTCTGAAGAATATTAAGTCGTGATCGCGAATGGTTGTCGCGACCGTGAATTGTGTGTTTCTTCAGAATCCTTCTTGTAACTTTACCGATCTTCGACAGCTTCGATCCTAAGCCAAATCCTTAAGTTCCACGCATCTTTTTGCACATTTTTAACTCTTTTTTCATAGATTTCCAACTTTAATCATTTTACTTCCAAGATTTACTTAGTACCTGCATTTGCATCAAAAACAACTACATACCACGTGAAATCTTTTATATGAAGTATAAAAATGACTTAAACTATGGTGTTTTATGTGTAAAATTATCATAATAGTAAGTGTAATTATACACTTATCACACCCCCACACTTAACTTTATCTTATCCTCAAGGTAAATTCAACAGAAGTGCATAAAATAGTATTCAAGTTCATACCTCATTTTGTGAAAGACTATTGCAGTGAGTACCACATTCCCACGTTGCATAAAATTCAAGTAGAAGTCTAAAATTTCCCACAAATTAGTAATGTGCAATTTGTATAGTCTAGTTGCATACCTTTGCTCTTAATGGAGGTTCAACAGAATCGCATCTTGTTCGCCACTTTTCTACTGATAAGTTTAATAGTTTGTTCACAAGATTCGGCTATATATCAATGGTTCCAAAAACTTGTTCATGAAAAAATATATGTGAGTACATCTTATCAAATAGAAAAATGATGATAACTGCAAGTATACAGTTGCGATGTAGTTTCTATTGTGAAATTAGTAATGTGCAATTTATATAGTTTAGTTGCATACCTTTGTTCTTAATGGAAAGTCAATCGAATCGCATCTTCTTATAAGCGTTATATGCATACTCGAATATTACCTTCTCTTGAGCATAATATAGAGTATAAAGGACATAGAGAGTACACTTAGATTAATTTCTCTCAAGGCATTTTTAGGTAACCTAGGATGCTAAAAACACTCTCAGTGGTTGCATTTTATGCTCTATACCACTCTCATTTTTTTCTTTTAAACATATGTTTTTGAAGTACTTTGTAATTTGCACCCATTTTTTGTGCTATGCTTTCTTTTCTTTTTTTCACTCAATGAATGGTTGCAGTTTCTGCTCCGTACCATTCCTCACCTTTTTCATAACTCATCGGTTTTCCTCTCTTTCTTTTGATTTTTCATTAATACCCTCATCCTTTATTGATCAATTTCAAAGTATTGTGGCTATAGTTTCCTAACACTTTAAACACACTCAATACTTATAGGACCTATTCGAGATTTGCATATAAAACTCATAGTAAGAATACCATTAGATATTAATCCACTTAAACTTATCGGAAGCATTAAACTAAAACTATATAACTTATACAAATTCATGTTGCAATGAAATATATATCGAAATTTACTTGGAATGTTGCTCTTGAATGTTACTCACTACTCATCCTTGCCAATTTGGTAAATGTTGTGCACTAACATCAAACTTGTAATACCTAACACTCACAATAACCTTGGACAATTGTTAATAAAGTATAAGACATGATAATGTATTAATTGACATGAATATCAACAAAAATTTTCAAATTCTTTGATTTTTTATTTTATTTAATTTTTTTGGATTTTGCGGGATTTTTACAAATGCCCACCCACACTAAAGAACGCAATATCCTCATTGTGAAATATTTAATAAAAATCAAAATTAAAACTAAGTATAAAAATATGAAAAAGAAAGGTAAGAAAAGAATAAACTTGTTTTTATTGAGAAGGAGAATCTAGGGCCCATGTTGCGATCGCGAAGGCCTGTCGCGATCGTGACTTCCTTCAAAACATGAACTAAAGGTTTTACTGTATAACATCATGAGCGCGAGATGTATGTCACGGTCGTGAACTTATTTAATTCTTCAAATTTTAGACTTTGTACCTACAAAAACTTAGAAAACAAATGTATTAAATATAATTGCCTTCCCTAGATAATTCAATCTCTAGAATGCACTTGCCTTCCACGGCAACGACGCCAAAAACTTGTTCACCACTTTTCTACTGATAAGTTTAATAGTTTGTTCACAAGATTCGGCTATATATCAATGGTTCCAAAAACTTGTTCACGAAAAAATATAGGTGAGTACCTCTTATCAATTAGAAAAATGATGATAACTGCAAGTATACAGTTGCGATGTAGTTTTAAAAGATATCGATCCTACAGGGAAGGACTAGTTCTAGAAATCGAAAAGGAAGATAAAATAAGGAAAATAAAATATAATGAAGTAAAGGTTAGGAAAGAAGGGTTAGAATGAAAAATGAGTAACTATAGGTAAGAAAGATTAAAGAATCTAAATATATAGATTTTCCCTATGAAATAAGTATAGCAGAGAAAGAATGCAAGTTCAACAAAGATGTTACGATTCACTAAACTAATCTAATAGACTCGGTTCTAAATACTCAGATGTTCAATTATTCACCGTAGAGCAACACGTGAAATAACTTTTCTAAATCTAGCGCAAATGAATTAAGACAATTATATAAACCTGGACAACATCAATACTATGGTTAGTATGGGTCGCTCTCACATAGCCACATTTAGCAATTTACCATTCCAAAAATGTTGGCTCACTAAATAGCGTTATATCACAGATCCAGTGATTATGCATGATATTGTTAACCTCGAAATTACTCTTAAAATTAACTCCAACACATATAACTTGATTAACATAAATGACTTAACAAGAAATACGCATTATGGCACATAGACATATCATAAACTTCGAAATAGAAAGTAGAAGTAGAAAGCATAGCAAAGTTGTAAGGTATGCAAGTGAAAGCAAAAGTTAATCACATCGTATCCACTCTTTAATGGAAGTCATCAATTCCCGCAATTCCTACGTCTGCTTTTAATTCAGTCTCGGCCCGTACAGATGCTCCTCTAGGATGCTATTCTTTGCGAATATCGAACAAACGAATATTGAAGAATGAAAATTTTTATTGATAAGTGATTTGCAAGTACACTTATACAATAATCGCTCGAGAATATAGAGAAATCTAGTGATCGAAACAAGGATTCAAATCACTTAAACATTTTCTCGCTAACAATTATGAACGTAGAAAACTCTCCATCTATACACACACTATATCTCTCTCTAATTGCACTCTAATGCTCTCCTATCTGTTGGTGTTTCACACCATGCACCATGCACCATGCATGAAATTTGTGAGGGTTTGGAACCCTATTTATAGAGTTTGAAGGGTTACGTCTATCCAAATGAAGGGTTGCATCCATTGGTGAAAGATTGCATCTCTTCATTGTGATTGTTTGAGAAGCTTTGATATAATCCACAATGGATAGGCACCTTTTCATGATTGGTTGACTTCTGATAGGTGTCTGTTCGTTGGTAGTTGATGGCGGCTGATGGTGGTTGATCATACTTATCTGGCGGTTGGTAGTTAAGAAGATAATACTAGAAATCGTCCAAGTCACGACCGCGATACACAAGTCGTGACCGTGAATTTTTAATTGGCAAACTTCTATTTCTGAAGTAAACAAGTCATGACCGCGAATGATTTTCGCGACTGTGAATTTAGTTTTACTCAAAATTCTTCTTGCAACTTCACCGATCTTTGATAGCTTCGATCCTAAGCCAAATCTTTAAGTTCCATGCATCTTTTTGCACCTTTTTCACTCTTTTTTCATAGAATTCCACTTTAGATCATTTTACTCCCTAGATTTACCTAGTATCTGCATTTGCATAAAAAATAACTACATACCACGTGAAATCTTTTATATGAAGTATAAAAATGACTAAAACTATAGTTTTTAATGTATAAAATTAATGTGATAATAAGTGTAATTACACACTTATCACATCTTCATATAAGTGTTATATGCATACTCGAATATTTCCTTCTCTTAGGCATAGTATAAAGAATAAAGGACAAATGGAGCACACTTTGAATAATTTTCTCTCAAGGCATTTTTAGGTAACCTAGGATGCTAAAACACTCTTAGTGGTTGCATTTTATGCTCCATACCACTCTCCCCTTTTTTCAGTGGTTGCATTTTATGCTCCATACCACTCCCTCATTTTTTTCTTTTAAGCATATGTTTTTTGAAGTACTTTGTACTTTGCACCCATTTTTCGTGCCGTGCTATTTTTCTTTTTTTTCACTCATTGAATGGTTGCAGTTTCTGCTCCGTACCATTCCTCACCTTTTGCATAACTCATTGTTTATACTCTCTTTCTTTTGATATTTTCACTCTTAAAACCCTCATCCTTTATTGATCAATTTCAAAGTATTATGGCTACAGTTTCCCAACACTTCAAACACACTCAATACTTATAGGACATATTCGAGATTTGCATATAAAATTCATAGTAAGAATACTACTAGATATTACTTCATTTAAACTTATCGGTGGCATTAAACTGAAACTATATAACTTATACTAATTCATGTTGCAATGAAATATAAATCAAAACTTACTTGGAATGTTTCTTTCGAATGTTATTCACTACTCATCCTTGCCAAATTGATAAACGTTACGCTAATAATGCTCAATTTCAACATGCACTCAATTTTTGCACTAACATCAAACTTGTAATACCTAACACTCACAATAACCTTGGATAATTGTTAGTAAAGTATAGGTATGGATAATGTATAAATAACAAAAAAATTTCAAATTCTTTGATTTTTTCATGTTATTTAATTTTTTTGGAGTTTTCGGGATTTTTACAAATGCCCCCACACTTAAGAACACAATGTCCTCATTGTGGAAGACTTTATTCAATTGAAAATCTAAAAACAAATAACTAGTCTAAAAAATATGAAAAAGAAAAGTAAAGAAAAGACCTGTTCTATTGAGAAGGAGAATCCGAGGGACTAGGAGTAAAATGACAATTTTGTTTTCGAAAGAAGAATAATAATTTTTAAAGCATCAAGTTATTATTCTTCTTAAGAATCTTCATGTCTCTTTTCATAACTCCAAGTTCCGCTTGTCAATTGTCTAATTTTTATTTCATGCTCGCCTTCTAATCTTCCAGAGCTTCATTTTATTCTTCTTCATCTTCTTTTACTTCAAGCATTGGAGCTTTTCCATGTCGATAGCTAACGGTTGGATTAGATGGTCCGATGGAAGAATCTTCACGAGCCAAGTTTAGCTTCTTAGTGCGGTTGGAGTAGGAGTAGAAAGAATATACACCATCATTCTCTTGAAGAAGTCCGATATTCTTCAAATAAGTCCCATCCATATAGCGAAAATACTCACCCGGTTGTTAGACATAGGGGAGTTCACCACTTGCACCCAAGATAATAGCGGTTATAATTTTGGCCACTCTAATCTTATTCCTCATGCTTGTAGAATTCTTCTTCACTAAATCCCATATGATATCCACGAATTCTGCTTTTTGTTTCATCAAAGCGCAAGAAAAACAAACAAATCTTTCTTTTGGACTTTGGTATTCTCTACTCGATAAAATATCGAAGTGGAAAGGTATTTGTGGAGAAGAAGAATGCACTCATCCTTAATAAGTTTATTAGGAGAATTTTTGGGATCGAAGACTCTCTTACCCGATAATTCTGCCCAAACTCGATTTGGTTGAAAAGAATCCATCATGCTCAATGAATTAACTATCTCGATTTTGAACCACTCACCCATCATCTCTTTTGTGATGGTGTAATGTTGTCCTTAATTATGAAATTGAATCGCCCTCTTCCTTGCATCCTCATAATCAAATGTTACTAGACATTCGAGAATCCAATCTCGATTTTGTGGAAAATGCAAATCCCCAAATTTTGTGAGTCCAAGAGCTAAAAGATAAACCTCCATCTCTCTACAGAGATTTAATGTTTCAAAGAAGACCAAATCTAGGAATATCATCCCCGTGATATCCAATTTGTTAAGCTTTTGAAAGTGTTTGCCTTCTTCTCTTATCCTTAAAGGGAAAGGACAATCATACTCCTCTTGGTATGTTTGGCTTTCTCTTTTATTTGTAGATTTCTTCAAAGGCATCTTGATTATTTTGAAGTGTAAAGGTTAAGAAGAAAAGGTTGAATGTTGAAAATTGAAGATGAAGAAATTTCAGAGATTTGTAAGCTTTTTGAAGATTGTGGTGGCCAGGGTTCAACTTAGACCTATTTATAGAGGTTTAAGAGGTGTCTAATTAGTCATAATTAACAATATATCCGTTATTGCTCAAAACTAGCTGTTAATGGCAGTTTTAGCCATCTATCACGTGTCAGATCGCGATCTGTAACGGTTATAATTTACCTGTTTCATGATCGCGAAGGCCAGTCACGATTGTGATTTTCCTCACGATAGAAGCAGAAAGTTTTGATATCCATTAATCATGAGCGCAAGTTGAATGTCGCGGTCGCGATCTTCTTAAACTTTCTAATTTCTTCAAATTTTAGACTTGTACCTATAAAAACTTAAAAACATAAACAAACATTGTTAAATACAAAAGATAAATATTTACTATTTATACCTTGAGTAATCATGGTGAAGATAGCAATTGAACATCAATGTCTTGTTGTTCAAATTTTCATTTCATATTTAACACACCATTACAAACAAACAATGAAACACGAATAAACAAATAAACAACTAAAAACGACTATACAAGATTCTAAACCAAAATGAAAAGAAAACAATATATTTAGGAATTAGCGATTCAATCATTTTATTAATCTTATAACGCGACTCTCGTAGATATCTTTCAAAATCATACACCAGATTGTGGATGTCATTAATCTTGCGATGAATAGAGACTTGTTCTTCCATTAAGTCATTTAACTTCCTCCTAAGATTGGTTGAACTATTCCCTTCTTCCCTAGCCATCTCTCTTTCTCGCTTTTTAACGGCTTCTACTCGCTCGTCCCATGATTTCCAATCATAGGTTATCCCATTTTCTCCAATGCACTTATTTAGAAATCCATACTTGAAGAAAATGTAGTTAATTCCGGAATTCCATCTTCATCAGTAAAGATTTCCACAACATAGGGAATTCTCCCAATTTGTCCTAACAAATTTGCCACAGTTCGACACCCGTACACTATCCTACCAAGGTCAATTGCGGCAGACATAAGAGTCTGCATCATAATCCCTGATACATCCATAAGTATGTCATTCCAAACTACTTCCAAGATAAAAAAAATTCTTCCGGAATAAGAGTGTCGGAACTAGTCCTGCCAAATAACGCACTACTTAGATAGAATTGTAAAGTGGGTAAACAGGGATGCCGAATCTATCGGCTATAGGCAGATTCCTATTTTTATTCGGCTTTTCCCTTAAGGCAATTCCAAGTTGGTAGTGGATCCCAACCAGGAAGCTTTTTGTAGTAACAATCTTTAGGGAATCCCAAATTCTTCTCTATTTCTTTCCTTGACAACTTATGCTTCTGCCCTTGGTGACGATATTCTAAAGAATCCATCTTATCATTCATCCATACTAATGATATCAGCATCTCCTTACAATTATCCTCACTGTTTCCAATGATCATGTTGGAATAGATAAGGAAATTTAGAATTCTAAGGTAATACATTACCCTATTATAGATTCCCAAATGAACGAAACTGTTCTTGTGGATGACATAAGAACTCGTGAATTCTTCATCTCTGATGGTTTTGAAATGATCACCTTCCTCTCGAGAGTAAATTGGAAACGGTGCTTTGTACCACTCTTGCAGATTTGAAGGAGGAATTAGATTAGATTTGTTAGGGGGCACCATTTTGAAAAAGAAAGGATTGAAAGATTTTCAAGGTTTGGAATGAATATTTTGTCTGAAGGAAAAGGATTTTCGAATTTCTGAAGTGAAGGATTATGAGAATTCGCACTCACATATATAGAGTTTGAGAGAAACCATCGGAAGACTGCCAAACTACTGTAGTTTTAGCACATGTCGCGATTGCGATCACCAATCGTGATCGTTACTATGCAAAACAAGAAATAGAATATTTTAACAAGGAAATTCACGAGTGAGAGTATATGTGCGAACACGAATGGGTAAAATAGAAGAAAATCTTCTATTTGTCAAGAATTAAGATGAAATATTATGACGTATCACCTCGAAGATGATTATTTCATAATATTTTCACATCTAAGATGAGTTTAATGTGTAAAATTATCATAATAATAAGTGTAATTTTACACTTATTAGTTAATATTTTTGGGTTGCTCTTCGAGTGGTCTAGCAACTGCTATCTACCAACGGGTTCTACCTTAACAAAGGTTTTGGTCAGTGAAGATCCGTGTGGATCAATCGTACAGGCTATCCTAGTTTGGAGGCTAGTGCCAATGGAGTTTTACCGAATTTCTCTAAGGGAAAGCCGAATCTAAAAGAGAGAGAAGTGTGCATCAACTGGTAATGTTCTAAACTTAGATGCTAGGTTTCTTTTATAAGTTTTATAAACCTATTAGAATCTATGGAACGTTTCAACTTAGATTATACCAATCATCGCATGCTTAGGAGATCCTTTAGGGTTACTTTTAAGTTTTTATATTCCACTTTGCAACATTGCATGTTCAATTACTATCTTGATTAACCTGCAGTGGTATCAGAGTCTACCTTATGCTATGTATGATTGATTAAATTATGTTATGCATGTCTTATGTTTCAATTCCTGTTATAGAAAATGATGTGATAACTAGATTAAGATTTTGCTCAAACTTAGTCTAGGTGAATATCATATAAATTAACAATGTTTTACCACACATGTAAATGCTTTAAACTAAGGGTTATCCCATACTCCATTCAAATAAAAGAATGAAATCTTTAAATCATAGTTGTCCATGGTACAACGAACTGAAGTACCCATGGTTATTTTGGTAAGGATTGGACTTGGCTTCTCATTCACTTTAAGGGGGCCTTTCCTACTTAGAAATCTCCATCGGTATTAGGTTCAAACGTACCCAAGGGACTTTTATGACTTAGTTGATTTCTAGTAAGGGAATTAGATTTTGCAAATGGTTTTACAAATGTGGTTTAAGTGTTAAATTAAAACTTATAGACATCGATGCAAGAACTTAAACATGGACCTTGTTTGTTTTGCATGCTATGTGGAGTCTTGGCATAATGGAATGATTATGATGTACTAGGCTTGAGCATGTTCCCTTAGAGTTGATAATTCCAAATAGACTAGAATTATTATTATCATAATCATATCCATCGTATAAGACCTAGACTAGGGCGAGACTAGTGGCACCAATGAAATCCCTACAACAATATTAAGGCGGTAGATTATCTTCCCATCATAAGTTGTGATACAAACCTTATTAACTGATGTAAGGACATGTACAACATGATTTCCCTTAACATGTGTTTGGTCGTGAGACTAGTTGTCCATATCATTGGAGCTAATGCCATATTGTAGATACATTTGAGGAGTCGTATAATTAGGTACGCATGTTTCAAGAAAGAGAACTCAAATGGATTAGCAATTACATCGGATGCAAATGGACTGGTTCCAACTATGGTTATCTTGTTGTGGCTTGACCTACTATAGCGGGGGTCATGATAAGTGGCTATGGATGCTACCTACTAAGGAAAATTGGTTGGAACAAATTTCCCGAATTTAAATAGAAGAGGTTATTTGAATGTCGAGAAAATAGTAGGAATTATGTATTTAATTAAAGACTTTATATTAAATGCATGTACATATACTAATGTTTAAATAAATTCTATCTTATATCTAGGTTGAACAATGAATCCTAACATATATCTTCGCTCAATTCTTGACAATAAACTAGATGGTTCAAACTTTACTGATTGGTTCAGGGCGGTGAGGATAGTCCTCATATCCAAAAGGATAGCTTATGTTTTGGATGAGCCCCTCCCTGATCAACCTGATGCTAAAACTAATACCAATGAACATGAGGTATGGGAGAAGCATAGAAAGGATCATGAAATAGGAGCATGTATAATGCTAGCAACCATGAATTCTGAGCTTTAGAAATAGCATGAGAGCATGGATCTTGATACCATGATTCTCCATCTTCATGAGCTCTGCTCAGAGCAATCAAGGTCTAATAGTTTTGATACATCAAAACTCTTATTCGAAACAAAGATGTAGGCTGGCACTTCAGCACCCCAACATGCTCTTAAACTATTGGGTTATATAGAGAAGCTGACTCGATTGGTTTTTGTGATGGATCATGAATTATGTGTGGATCTTATTTTTTCCTCATTAATTGATATTTATTCACAATTTGTGACTAATTATTATATTAAAAATAGCAATGCCACACTGCTCGAATTGGCCAACATGTTGAAAATGGTAGAGCCTAAGATTCGAAAGGATCCTGGTTGAGAAAACCAAACCTTCCAAGGGTGGGTCCCATTTTGGAAAGGGTCTGATTGCCAGGAAGAAAATTGGTAAAAAGAAGAAAAGTAAGAAAGAAACTGCAAATGTCTGCTTCTGATGTGGCAAGGCCGGCCACTGGAAGAAGGATTTCAAGGTTTAGAATTCTGAACAAGTGAAGAAGAAGCCAAGAGAGGCATCTAATTCAGATAAGTTCATGATAGAGAGTTTCTCTACAGTTCCCTATGAGTCTACATGGGTATTGGATACTAGTTGTGTTACTCATATCCTGTAATTCTATGCAGGGGTTGTCGAATAGTAGGCTGCTTGCAAAGAGGGAAATGGACCTAAGAGTTGGAAATGGAGTATAGGTTGCTGTAACAACTGTAGGGACATATAGCATTCATTTTCCTAGTGGCCTAGTTTTAGTTTTGAACAATTGCTCTTATATTCTTGTTGTCACTAAGAATATTATTTATGTTGTGCATTTAGCAATAGAGGGATTTGAGATTTTATTTTCTAATAATAATAGTCAAATTGGATGTGATAATGTTTTTATGCTTGTGGAATATCTATTGATGGCATTTATGTTCTAGATACTAAAATTGAAAATCTAAATATGAACATTGTTAAGAAATCGAGATTAGATAATGAGAATTCCTCATACTTATGGCATTATCATCTAGGCCATATAAATGAGACTCGCTTAACTAAGTTACACAAATGTGGTGACTTGGGCCCAATGGAATGGAATCCTATGGGGTGTGTGAACCTTGTTTAAAAGGGAAGATGACTAAGAAACCTTTCAAAGGAAAGGGTCAGGATGCCACTAGTACCTTAGAAATAATACATTCCGATGTATATGGTCCAATGAGTATTAAGACATATGAGGGTTTTGTCTACTTCATAACCTTTATCAATTATTTCTCACGATATGATTATCTGTACCTTATGAGGTAAAAGTCTAAAAGTTTTGAGAAATTTAAAGATTTCAAAATTGAATTAGAGAAACAGCTTGGGAAAAAGTATCAAGACCCTTTGATCTAGTCGAGGTGGTGAATACTTAAGCCAAGAGTTTTAGAATTATCTAAGGGTTAATGGTATTTTATCCTAGTGGACACCTCCATATACACCCCAACATAATTTAGTGTTAGAAAGGGGTAATCGAACCCTACTCGTTATGGTTCGGTCCATGATGAGCCAAACAGAACTCAATAGATCCTTTTGGGGTTATGCACTTGAGAGCGTAGTTTATATTCTAAATAGAGTGCCCTTAAAATCAGTTGATCAAACACCATACGAATTGGGATATTGTAAGAAACCAGCTCTTTCTCACATGAGAGTTTGGGGATATCTTGCTTACATAAAGAGGACAAGTTCAGATAAGCTGGGTGCTAAGTCTGACAGTTGTCTGTTTCTAGGTTGCTCTAAGGAGACTATGGGTTACACCTTTTATAATCCCAAGGAATAAAAAGTCCTTATTTCTGGAAATGCTCAATTCCTCGAGATAGAGCATATACTTGAGAAAGCTAGTGGGAGCAATCTTGAGTTAGGTACTCAAGAAGATCAAATAGATAATAAACTAATTATTCCTACGAATGTTACACGAGAAAGTATAAGCATGGAACAACCTATTATAACATTGACATAGCGTAGGTCAGGTCGGGCACCAATCACTTCTGAGCGATACGGGTTTCTCATCACTAATGATAAATATCTCTTCCTTATGGAAGATGATGAGCCTAAGACTTACAAGGAGGTAATGAAAAGCTTAGAGTCTGAAAAATGGTTTACAGCCATGAGGTTAGAAATAGACTCCATGTTACGAAAATCATGTTTAGAACTTGATAGATGCTCCAAGTGGGATTAAGCCCATAGGATGCAAGTGGGTTTTCAAGAAGAAAACTTAAATGGATGGTAACGTAATTACCTATAAAGAAAGGCTAGTTGCAAAAGGTTATAGTAAAAAAGAAGGCATTGACTATGATGAAACCTTTTCACTAGTAGCCATGCTAAAGTCTATCAAGATACTCCTTGCCATCGTCGCTCATTACGATTATGAGATTTGGCATATGGATGTGAAAATAGCATTCCTTAATGGGAATTGGATAGGGATGTGTATATAGCACAACCTGAGGGTTTTACATCCAAGGATAGCTCAAAGGTATGCAAGTTGCAGAAGTCCATTTATGGACTTAAGCAAGCATCAAGGAGTTGGAATATTAGGTTTAATGAGATAATCCGAGAAATTTATTTTGTGTCAAATGCTAATGAGCCTTGTGTATATTAGAAGGCTAGTGGGAGTCTGATTATTTTCCTTGTATTATATGTTGATGATATATTACTCATAAGAAACAATGTTCCTTTTCTTCAAATAATTAGTCATGGTTGTCAAAGAAGTACTCCATGAAAGACCTTGGATAAGCAGCTTTTATACAAGTTATAAGATCTACCGTGGTAGATCCAAATAGGCTGTTGTTCGCCACTTTTCTACTGATAAGTTTAATAACTTGTTTGCAAGATTTGGCTACACTCATTTTGAAAAGCTTATCCTAAATAATAATGCCAAAACTTGTTCACGTAAAATACAGGTGTTGTCAGTATCTCTTATCAAATAGAAAAATGATAATAACTGCAAGTATACAGTTGCGATGTAGTTTTAAAAGATATCGAACCCACAGGGAAGGAACCAAGTCTAAAGATCAACAAGGGAAAACAGAATAAATGAAATAAAAATAGATTGAAGGTTTCGGATAGGAAGATTAGAATGAAAAATGAGTAAGTATAGATGTGGAAGACCAGAGAATCTAAATATAGAGATTTTCCCTACGAACAAGTATAGCAGAGAAAACATGCAAGTTCAACAAAGATGTTACGATTCACTAAACTAATCTAACAAACTCAGTTATAAATATTCAGATGTTCAATGATTCGCCACAGAGCAACACATGAAATAACCTTTCTAAACCTAGCGATAATGAATTAAGCCAATTATATAAACCTAGACAATGTCAATACAATGCTTAGTACGGGTCGCTCTCACATAGCCACATTTAGCAAGTTACCATTCCAAAAATGTTGGCTCACTAAACAGCGTTATATCATAGATCCAGTGATTATACACGATATTATTAACCCTGAAACTACTCTTAAAATTAACTCTAACGCATATAACTTGATTAATATAAAAGACTTAGCATGAAAATACGCATTATGACACATAGACATATCATAAACTTTGAAATAGAAAGTATGAGTAGAAAGCAAAGCAAAGTTGTAAGGTATGCAAGTTAAAGCTAAAGTTGATCAAACTGTATCCACTCTTTAATGGGAGTCATCAATTCCCGCAATTCATGCGTCTGCTTTGAATTCGGTCTCAGCCCGTACAGAACCTCTGTTAGGATACTATTCTTTGCGAATATCGAACAAACGAATATTGAAGAACTAAAACTTTTATTGATAAGTGATTTACAAGTACACTTATACAACAATCGCTAGAGTAATGAAACAAGGATTCGAATCACTTAAACATTTTCTCGCTAACACTTATGAACCTAGCGAAACTAGATATTTATTCCCTATCTATACACTATACATTATCTTTCACCCCTCTCTTCTTCACTCTATGATGATGTACGAAATTGTAAGTTTTGGAGCCCTATTTATAGAGTTCGAAGGGTTGCGTCTATCCAAACAAAGAGTCGGGTCCATTGGTGAATGATTTCATCTCTTCATTGTGATTGGTTGAGAAGTTTTGATATAATCCACAATGGATAGGCACCTTTTCATGATTGGTTGACTTCTGATAGGTGTCTTATCGTTGGTAGTCAATGGCATTTGATGGAGGTTGATCATGCTTATCTGGTGGTTGGTAGTTAAGAAGATAAAACTAGAAAACCGTCCATGTCGCGACCCTGATATGTAAGTCACGACCTTGAATCTTTGATTGGCAGACTTCTATTTCTGAAGTATACAAGTCACGATCGCGAATGATTGTCGCGACCTTGAATTGAGTTTTTCTTCAGAATTCACCTTGCAACTTAACCGATCTTTAACAGCTTCGATCCTAAGCCAAATCTTTAAGTTCCACACATCTTTTTGCACCTTTTTCACTCTTTTTTCATAGAATTCCACTTTAGATCATTTTACTCCCAAGATTTACCTAGTATCTACATTTGCATGAAAAACAACTATATACCACGTGAAATCTTTTATATGAAGTATAAAAATGACTTAATTAATAGTGTTTAATGTGTAAAATTAATATGATATTATGTGTAATTATACACTTATCATACCCCCACACTTAACTTTTACCTTATCCTCAAGGTAAATTCAACAGAAGTGTATAAATCAGTAAACAAGCTAGTACCTCATTTGGTGAAAGACTATTGCAGTGAGTACCACATTCCATGTCGCAAAAGATTTCAAGTAGAAGTTCGAAATTTCCCACAAATTAGAAATGTGCAATTTATATAGCTTAGTAGCATACCTTTGTTCTTAATGGAGAGTCAACCAAATTGCATCTTCATATAAGCGTTATATGCATACTCGAATATTAACTTCTCTTAAGTATAGTATAAAGTATATAGGACATAGAAAGCACACTTTTATTAATTTCTCTCAAGGCATTTTTAGGTAACCTAGGATGCTAAAACACTCTCAGTGGTTGCATTTTATGCTCCATACCACTCTCCCTTTTTTTTAGTGGTTACATTTTATGCTCTATACGACTCTCTCATTTTTTTTCTTTTAAGCATATGTTTTTGAAGTACTTTATACTTTGCACCCATTTTTTGTGCTATGCTTTCTTTTCTTATTTTCACTCAATGAATGGTTGCAGTTTCTGCTCCGTACCATTCCTCACCTTTTGCATAACTCATTGGTTATCCTCTCTTTCTTTTGATTTTTCTTTAATACCCTCATCCTTTATTGATCAATTTCAAAGTATTATGGCTAT
>CATIWQ010342312.1:0-19843 GCA_949673415.1 Euphorbia schlechtendalii | reverse complement strand
AATGAGGCTGAGTGGTTAAGAAACTTCTTAGCAGGTGTGCCTTTGGGAATAAAACCAACACCTTCCATGTTTTTACACTGTGATTGCCAAGCTGCAATATCAATATAAAAAAATAAGACCTTCAATGGCAAAAATAGACATATACGTTTGAGACACAACGTTGTGAAGCAATTGCTAAAAGATGGAGTGATATGCATAAATTATGTGAGGTCAGAAGTGAACTTGGCCGATCCTCTGACTAAAGCAGTTGGACGAATATTAGTCCAAGAAACATCAGAGGGGATGGGACTTAAACCAATATGAAATTAGCAAAGATGGGAACCCAACTTATGTGATTGGAGATCCCATGAAGTAAGTTCATATGGGTAATAACAAGTCTTTGTTAGTTCTGCTAGCACAAATTAGTATAAAATATTGTCCCAATCCTAGATGTGAGAAAGTGCTATGTTGCATATTTTGAGAGGATGAGTTTAAAGAACTCTTAATGAATTTCGTAGCTCTTATGAGTGGTGTATAAAGTGCAATATATACTTGATGAAATAACCTATGTAAGTGTGAAGTGGAGCCGTTTCTATGAGATATTGGCATTATCTCTAGAGCACTTATGAAAGACCAGGCGCGCGCATGGCCTATTTGCGCAAAACCGTGCTGTCAGAGAGAGCACCTTGGTATAGTGCGATATGATAAAATCCTTATTTCACAGTAGAGCTTATTTGGTTCATAGAAACTTTACGTTTCACCAAATATTTCGTGGATTAAATTTTTTCTATCAAGTATTGGTTCATAGTCCAAAAGACACCAATGCCATGCATTATATGTCAAACCTGAGATATCCAGAAAAATTTTCAAATTTATTTTTCAAACCTCTTTTGAAAGTAGTGGGGATTGTTGGAAAACTTGATGTTTTAAGTTACTTTCAAAAGGACTTTTATCCCACATGGAAAATTTAAAGTATATGGTATTAGTTTATATTGAGTTTTCCTTTATGAGCTTGTAAGTTGTGAGAGATACTAGGTGGGCTCTCGCGCATATGAGAGAAATGGCCCAAGACCGTTTCTAGTGCAAATCGTCCGATTCCCCCCTTGCACGGGCGATAGAGCTCGTAAGCGAATCCCTTTATTATTTTTCTAAGAAAATAATATATTTTATATGGTTTATAGTTTTGGCTTTTAAAATTCCTTACCCCATAACTGATGGTTTTAAGAGCTTTTATTTCTCAACAGCTATTTTCCACTTAAATGCTAAAACGTTTTTCCTTAAATGCCAACAGCTATATTTCAATAGCCATTTATTTTATTGCCTATATAATACTATCTTTCATAAGCTGTTTTGTGATATACAGTTTAAAATACGAATTGTATTATCTGGTGTTCTTGTTTTTCTAGATATAAACATAGCCTCTCTGTTCCTGTACCATCTCTGTTTATATAGAGGTGAAGGGATGGTTCAATCCTAGAAGGAACTATCAAAGTATCCTTTAAGGAAAGTGCCCAGCACGGCTCCACTTTGTTCACACCACTGCTTCCTCTTTCGTTCTTCAGGTTCAGCACGTGTACCAGGATTTCTCACCGTATATTCTCAACATTTATGAAAAGATGAATGACTGGTTTAGATGACAAAATGAATTATTCACTGTTCAGTTCACAGTTTTTTATTTACTGGTGTAGTGGTCTTTAAAAAGCTGCATGATTATAGAAAGAAAAAGAAAGAACATAACTAAGAGAGCTGATAAAAATTAGAGATAAATATTTGAACCCCGTGGTTCATATCGAATCTATTATTTTAAAGGTTATAGGTTTGAGTAACATGAAAAAGGTTAGTGATTTTTTATATGTAATTAGTACAAGAACATTTGTGCAATTTTTTAAAAATGATAGATTGGTAAAAGTCGATGCTCATAATTTAGAATGTATTTAAAATATTTTTATATATTAGGCAAAAAGAAATTAAAAGATTAAATTGAAATGAATCGAACTTTTCTCCGCATGTTCACCATCAACTTTAAAAGCATCCGAAATAAATAGTGTTTGGCAAATTTTATAAAAGGGGACCATTGGAGCTATTTCTAAAGATAAAATTGTCTTGTACCGAAAATGAAATTAAAAATGTCGACCCACATTATATTAATTAATTTAGAGTCTTATCTTAACAAATTATATTTTTAAGTTCAAAGAGAATACAACCTTATTATAGCAGTAGTGTAATACAATCACACAATAGAAATTATACAATAGACCGAGTCTATAGTGAGGAAATAACTTTTTTTTTTCGTTTTGGTCATGTATACTAGTATTGGTAATATTTTTATAATTTTGAACTCAATTATACAATTGACAGTGAATATATTTTTCCATGTTAAAGTAATCTATATTTTTTATATGCTCTTTGAAATTAATATAACTTTTCACAGCATTAAATTAATAAAATCTAAAAATGGGTTTATGTGAAAGGTAGGTAAACATGTGAGAAAAATATGTCTGGAGTATGTTAGGATTTAGATGTTTTCTTGAGTTTTGTCCATCTATTCCTTGTTGTATAAACCTTTTGTTATTCTGAGTTGTTTTTTGTTTTTGTGAGCCCACAAGCCCAAGCCCGCTTATATTTGGCCCTGATTCATTTTCGGGTGAGCTATATAAGCTAGATTTTCAGCTTTAGGGTTCCTTTACCTTTCCGCCTCTTTCTCCTCTTCTCCTTGCTGCGTTCTTTGGCGATTTGTGTGCCGTCTAATTCTTCACCCCTTCTTCTCTGATCTGTGGCTATGATGGAATCTGCATACAAGTTGTTGATGAGTTTGTTAGGCTGTTGCCGCTTACGTCACTGGCTTTGGGGTTATATATTCAGCTTCCTGTGTTGGTTAGTGTGTGCGTTATTCTTTGATTTTGCTTGTACTCTTCTGTTTCTAGAGTTTTTTTATTTCTATTTTAAGCTTAGAGTTTTAGGGTTTATATTTTCTGTGTAAAAAACTCTTGTGTATTCTTCTCGGCTTTCTTCAACAATCAATAAAGCAACTCCCTTAGATCCTTGGATTAATCCTTCAAAAGATTGGCATATTAAGACCAATCGGGATGAACCAAGTAAAAATCGATTGTGTACTATGTCTGAATGTTTACTGATTTGATTTTCTTGCGCTACATGTGGTATCAGAGAGCTGAGTTATCGCTTCCGTGATTTTGAAATCGGTCTTGCATGTTCTTGAAAGTTTCTTTCGATTTAATAAGTTTCTGAGTCAATCTGCATGCTTCTTTTGTTTTGTGACTTTTGCTGAAATCTAAAACGGTTTAGATTCTATCAAATGTACTTCTGTGATTAATTTCTGTGATTTGTACATTTTATACTCTTTAGAATCTAGTTTTGGCATGATTAACTTGAAACTTTGTTTTACGCAAAGCTTTAATTCACTCCTTACTTGAGTCTGCTTGTTACTTGATAAAAAACGCCACTTATTTGATAATTTTCTTGTGATACTTACAATCTGTTTTCTTATTGTGTATGTCTGAATCATTGTGCTCCTTTGTGGATCCGTTGGAACCTTGGAATTTCGCTATTGCTTTGTTGTCTTTGGATCTATAAACGCTTCTTGAGAGGTAATATCTCTGATCTCTTTTTTATATACACTGTTAAAAGAAGAACTACTCTGTAAGTATTCTACTACTTAATCTTTGAAAATTATTAATCCTTTCTTTGCCATCCTTGCCATATAGACCTATTCGCGGGTCGGGCTACCTGCCCGGCCCGGACCGGGCCCGCTTTTATGGGCCGTGCTTGGACAAGCATTTTTTTTAAAATCCCGGCCCGAGCCCGAGCCTGTCAAAGCCCGAAGATTTATGGGCCGGGCTTGGTTTTTATATAAATACCCAAGCTAGGCCCGAGCCCGGCCCGATGAATAATTTTATATATTTATTATATATTTATACATTAAATTATTATTATTTTAAGATTTTATATTTTATCCTACTAAACTTTTATACTTGGTTTCAAAGAATGTTACTAAATATTAAAGATTTTAAGTAAACAATGCAATTATATTTAAAATTTAAACATATTTTGACTTTTTTTATATTTTTTCTATTAATTTAATAAAAAAATCAATAACAAATAAAATATTAATGGGCTTGGGCCGGGCTTGGGAATGACCTTGTTAGCCCGGCCCGAGCCCGAAGTTCTAAAGTACGGGCTTGGGTTAACGTTTTTTTTAAAAAGCCCGTCAAGCCCGGCTCGAACCCGGCCCGGCCCACCCGATGAACAGGTCTATTGCCAAATATGTGATTAATTTTTTTTATAATAAGGCATGCTATAAAGTAAATTGAGTCTCCAGTTTCTTTCTTATTTGCCTGAGATCTTATAAGATATTTGTTTGTATTCTGATTTAATTTCTTGTGTTCTATCAAGCTTTAATCAGTATTTTGCATGTGTTTAAGTTTCACTTCAATAAAGTTATCCTTGAAATCCTGATATTGAGATTGTTTGTTTGCTTTCTGTCTAAGTTTGCTTTGATATCTTCTTCTGAGTTCTTTAATAGTGTTTATCATTAAGAATTCCTCTAGATCATATCTTATCTTCTCCTTAGATTTAGGCTCCTTCTGTCTCTCTTGCTATTTCTATAAGTTCCTTTCTGAAGTGTCTTGTTGAGTGATTGTCTCATTAAATTTCTTCAATATGTCAACCACTAGAGTCAATATTGAGAAATTTGATGTTAAAGGTGATTTTTCTTTATGGAAAAATAAAATGAAAGCTATTTTGGTTCAACAAAAATGTCATAGGACCCTTCATGGGATAGATTCTCTTCCTCCTGACTTAACTCTTGTTGAGAAACAAGACATGATGGAATTAGCATATTCCACCATGATCTTGAATCTCTCTGACACTGTCCTTAGAAAGGTTAGGGACAGTGATGATGCACCCAAGATTTGGTTAAAGCTTGAGTCACTTTTCATGACTAAAGACATGGCTAGAGTTTCTTATCTAAAAGAAAAGTTCTTCAGTTTTAAAATGAATCCAACTAAAAGTATTGATGATAACCTTGATGATTTTCAAAAACTTGTTGTTGATCATGAATGTGCTGATGAAAAGTTTTCTGATGAAAATCAAAGTGTTATTCTTTTAAACTCTATACCTGATGCATATAAAGACATTAAAAATGCCTTAAAATATGGTAGAGAACACTTAGAAGTTAAAGATATAACAAATGCTTTAAGGTTAAGGGAATTAGAAATGAAAGGAGAACCTAAAGTTAAAGGTCAGTCTCATGAGGTCTTGAATGTCAAAGGCAAAGGTAAAAAGTCTAAAAACGGAAAGAGATCTAAGTCCAATGAGGTTAATAATTCAAATGAGAGCTGTAACCAAGTTGAACCTAGTAAAACAAGAAGCTATAAAGACTTAACTTGTTTTCACTGTCATAAAAAGGGCCACACTAGAAGGTTCCTGTAGACTTAGGTTAAGTAACCTAAACCAACAACAAAATAATCAAAACCCTGGAGCTGTCAATAATATTGCTGAAGCAGGTGAAATTGAAGCTCTTATCAATAGTAATTACAAGGATCTAGATTCCTGGATTTTAGACTCTGGTTGTACTTTTCATATGACTCCAAGATTGGAGTGGTTTACTAAATATACTGAATATAGTGGAGGAAAAGTCCTCATGGGAAATGATTCCCATTGTGATATCCTAGGTATAGGAAAAGTTAAACTTGTCTGTGATAATGGTAAGGTGATTGAACTAAGTGAAGTCAGACATATTCCTAAGCTTAAAAGGAATTTAATCTCACTTAGTCATCTTGATAGAAAGGGTCTGTCCTATAGGGCTCAAGGTGGAGTCCTTGAGGTGTCTAGAAATAATCAATGTGTTTTCACTAGTTCTCTTTCAAATGGTTTGTATTATTTTCTAGGAACTACTTCTGTTGGGTCTTTAAATGCTATAAAAGGCAATGGAAAATCTCTCTTATGGCATAAAAGACTTGGTCATATAGGAATCAAAGGTCTTATAAGTTTAGGAAAGCAGAAATGTTTAAAATTGCCTAACAATGTAAACCTTGATACTTGTGAAACCTGCATTATGGGAAAATCTCATAAACAAGGTTTCAGCACTTCTAAATTTCTTTCAAATGGATGTCTTGACTATATTCATGGTGATTTATGGGGATCTTCTTATGTGCCTATGTCTGTTTCTGGTAATCAGTATTTTATCACTTTTATAGATAATTTTTCAAGAAAGATTTGGATTTACTTCTTTAAAAATAAGTCTGATGTCTTTGACAGGTTTGTTGAATGGAAAACTATGATTGAAAACCAAAAGGATCTTAAAATCAAAACTTTGAAAACTGATAATGGTTTGGAATTTGTCAATAATATGTTTAATGAATACTGTATTAAAAATGGAATTAAAAGACATAGAACATGTATTTATACTCCTCAGCAAAATGGTGTTGCTAAGAGGTATAATAGGACTATATTAAACAAGGTGAGATGTATGCTGTATGAGTCTGGTCTTCTTATGTCCTTTTGGGCTGAAGCTGCCCTCACTGCTTGTTATCTGATCAATAGAACTCCTAGCTCCTCAATAAATTTTAAGTGTCCAAATGAAATATGGCATAATAAGAAATGTTCTTATTCTCATCTTAAAATCTTTGGTTGCAGTGCTTATGTGCATAATTTAGAGTCCAAATTGGATCCTAGAGCTAAGAAATGTGTTTTTATTGGTTATCCTATAGGAATAAAAGGTTTTAAGTGCTTGTCTTTAACTGATAATAAGATTTTCATTAGTAAAGATGTTGTTTTTAATGAGAATGAATTTCCTATGTTAACCAATAATCAATCTAGTGTTAAGTAGCATGATAAAATATTCTTTGAGGTGGAGCTTGATAAACTTGAACAAATTGCTATTAATCAACCTCAAGTCATTGCTCAGGATGATAATGAAATTAATGAGAATCCTGTAAATGAGATTGTTAATGATAATGTTGATCAGAATGAAGATGTTAATCCTGATGTTAATATTGATAGACCTAGAAGAAATATAAGATTGCCTTCTAAATTCAATGATTATATCTTGTATGATTGCAATTACACTTCTATCATTGAACAATCTGGCCTTGCTGTTATTAATTTTGATAATAATGAACCCCAAACTTATACTGAAGCTAAATTCAGTTCTGATTGGAATAAATGGCATGAAGCCATGAATGAAGAGATTAACTCTCTTGAAAAGAACAATACTTGGGTTCTTGTTCGTAAACCCTCAAATAAAAGGGTTATAAGATGTAAATGGGTTTATAGGAGAAAGCCTCCTATACCTGGCATTGAGAAAGAAAGATTTAAGGCTAGAGTTATAGCTAAAGTTTTTTCTCAAATAGAAGGTATAGATTATCAAGAAATCTTTTCTCCTGTTATCAAACATGTTTCCATAAGGCTAATTCTATCTTTAACTGCTATGTATAATCTTGAATTAGAACAGTTAGATGTTAAAACTGCTTTCCTTCATGGACATCTTGAGGATGAGTTATACATGACTCAGCCTGAAGGTTTTGTTGTTAAAGGAAAAGAAAATTTTGTTTGTAAACTGATTAAGTCTCCTTATGGTCTTAAACAATCACCTATACAGTGGTATTTAAGATTTGATGAATTCATGCTTAAGCTTAATTTTATGAGAAGTAAATTTGATCGATGTGTTTATTTTTGTAAATTAAATGATGGTTCTTACATTTACTTGTTATTATATGTTGATGATATGTTGATAGCTTGTAAAAGAAAATCTGAAATTGATAAACTTAAGATAAAGCTGAGTTCTGAGCTTGACATGAAAGACTTAGGTGCTGCTAGAAGAATTCTAGGCATTGATATGCATAGAGATAGAATTAATGGAATCTTGAGATTAACTCAAAAGGATTATATTGAGAAAGTTTTGAAAAACTATAGTTTAGATTGTAATAAGCCTGTTAACACTCCTATTGGTGCTCACTTTAAACTATCTGCTAATAAAGCTTCTGATAGAGAAGATTCTGAGTTCATGTCAAATATTCCTTATCAGAATGTTGTTGGATCTCTTATGTATTGTATGGTCTGTACTAGGCCTGATATTGCTTTTGCTATGAGTCTTGTTAGTAGATACATGAGTAACACTTGTAAAGACCATTGGTTTGCTGTTTAGTGGCATGCTAGATATCTCTGTGGAAATTCCTCATTATGTTTGACATATAAAGTTTTAAAAAATGAAAATAATTTGTCAATTGTTGGTTATTGTGATTCTGACTTTGTTGCTGATCTTAATAAAAGAAGATCAACATCAGGTTACTGTTTTACTATTGGTGATAATCTAGTAAGTTGGAAATCCTGCCTGCAGCATGTGGTTGCTCTGTCAACCATTGAGGTTGAGTATATAGCTTTGGCAGAAGCTATTAAAGAATCTTTATGGTTAAAAGGCATAATTTCTGAATTGGGTTTAAGTTTAAATCTTGTAAAAGTGAACTGTGATTCTCAATCTGCAATTCACTTAAGTAAAAATGTTGTTTTTCATGAAAGAACCAAGCATATTGATATTAAAATGCACTTTGTTAGAGATGTTATTTCTTGTGGTTCAATTCATGTTGATAAGATTCATACTAGCATAAACCCTGCTGATATTTTTACTAAGATTGTCTCTGTTGATAAATTTCAGGCTGCTCTTGCTAAGATTGGTGTTGTATCATTTGACTTTGTGTCGAATGGTGCCATCATGTCTTGAAGTTGGTGATTTCCCTACTGATCAAAGGTTGAGAAGGCTTTATTCTAGATGCTAGATGGCCAAGGTGGAGAATGTTAGGATTTAGATGTTTTCTTGAGTTTTGTCCATCTATTCCTTGTTGTATAAACCTTTTGTTATTCTGAGTTGTTTTTTGTTTTTGTGAGCCCACAAGCCCAAGCCCGCTTATATTTGACCCTGATTCATTTTTGGGTGAGCTATATAAGCTAGCTTTTCAGCTTTAGGGTTCCTTTACCTTTCCGCCTCTTTCTCCTCTTCTCCTTGCTGCGTTCTTTGGCGATTTGTTTACCGTCTGATTCTTCACCCCTTCTTCTCTGATCTGTGGCTATGATGGAATCTGCATACAAGTTGTTGATGAGTTTGTTAGGCTGTTGGCGCTTACATCACTGGCTTTGGGGCTATATATTCAGCTTCCTGTGTTGGTTAGTGTGTGCGTTATTCTTTGATTTTGCTTGTACTCTTCAGTTTCTAGAGTTTTCTGATTTCTGTTTTAAACTTAGAGTTTTAGGGTTTATATTTTCTGTGTAAAAAACTCTTGTGTATTCTTCTCGGCTTTCTTCAGCAATCAATAAAGCAACTCCCTTAGATCATTGGATTAATCCTTCAAAAGATTGTCATATCAAGACCAATCGGGATGAACTAAGTAAAAATCGATTATGTACTGTGTGTGAATGTTTACTGATTTGATTTTCTTGCGCTACAGAGTACAAGTCAGCATTCCCACTTGACCGTATCAATTCTTTCGTTTATCTGCTTTCTAAAATTCAATAAAAAAAAATAGTTTTATAGTGTATGGATCATTGGATGCTGGACCATCACTATAAATACAACCTTGAGTAAGAAAATAAGACATATTGTGAATGACTTTGTATATACAAGAAAGAAAGAGAGTATTGTCGCAGGAGCAGTGGCACCTGCAACTTCAACTTGCTTGCTATGCTAGTGCCACCCTCCTTTGATAATACTCCCTCCGATTTCTTAGATTTCATCATCTCTCGCTCATGTATTCTAGGTCATGTACAAGTTACTAGACAATATTGTTTTTTTTTCGTTTTCTTTTTTTTATATTGGAATCCTGAACTCAAAATATTTTTGATGTTCTGGTTTCCTTTTTCATACTTCCTAGCATATATTTGCTGATTTTAGTGATTTAGTTTTTCAGTCTATGTAAGTTTTCTATTACTATATTTCAAATTAATTATTTTACGTTGCATTTCTTCTTTTGTTTCTTCTTCATCACCCCAACACCTTAAGCAAAAACAAATATTATATTCATTTTAGAGTTTATTGTGTAATTTGTGACCGAGTCTTCTCTCCTTGGTCCGACGCTTTCACATTTTTACAAGAGTTTTGTTTAATTTGGAGAAAGGAATTCATTTGCTGATATTTATTTACTTGTTATGGTTGTTGTTAATTGTAATTGATATATGTTCATCGTTGATGATGACTTTTTAATCTTTTAAATAATAAAAAACTGTCTTCAATGTTTGATTACAATTTATTTACGGTTTAAAAAGCAAAAAAAGCAATTGTTCATGACGTTGACTATAAGACATTTGATAGTATTTTTTATGAATATATATGGTTGATGTAATTTGTTTGATGTTATTCGTTATCTTTTTTTATGTATTTGAAAAAACTAAGATCAGTTCTAATCAATTATCTAAAATTTCAATATTATGTAAAACAATAAAAACTGTTGTTGACAATCATCGAGTTATAAAACGCTGACTCAATCTTTTCTTCTCTGGTTCTTTGAGTTATATTTGTTTCGAAACACTCCCGTATGCTGCTTCGATTTGTTTTATCACTATGAAGTAATTCCAAAATATTTATGCGCTGATCTAAACAAAATTTTGTGACACAATTGATAAACCTCATAAAATCTCTATCTTTGATCTTATAGAGTGAAATAATTTGGTAATTCAGCTTGTTTTAGCTTAGTAAACTCTAAAGCGTGCTGCTAATTCCGTATTCAAGACGAGTGTGTTAAATCTAACTCGATTGATACAAACAACAAAATTATGTACAAAAAATGATTATTAAAAAATGATTATTATTAGCTGACTTATTTTGTTTATGTTCCTTTTCCGGGTTTTTTTTGTGTTTTCTTCGTCATTCTTTGTTTCAAACTTGAAAGGAATCAAAATGAGGATACTATCACGTATTAAGTTCAGTGATGGTTGCAGGGATTCTTTTGCTTGTTTAGATCCTTCGATCTAGTTATCTTTGGGGTTGTATTGTGTTTTCTCTGTTAAGCTCAGTAGTTAGGTTTTCTTCACTGATAGCTTGTTCTCATAAACGATATCTTGCTTGAATCTCTTGTTCTTGCTGATTACTTTACCGATCAATAAAATTGCCGAAAATCCTTGCCCTTGGATTACTCCTTCAAAAGAGTGGTCGATGTAAGTCCACTCGGGGGGAACCAAGTAAAAATCCTGTGTTCTTTATGTTTTCGCTTGATTGAATATTTAAAATTAAATTTAGTATATTTTTGTAAATCTGAGTTTTTCAGGAATAAATCCCTACATGTGGTATCAGAGAGTTTTTCGCTTCTGTGATTTCCTGAGTTTTAGATTCGTAATCGTTCTCAGTTTGTTCGTTTCAGTTTTTTATGGTTCTGATATCTCTGCTGAGTTTTTTGATGTTAAATCGGCTGTCAATTTTTGTTTTGAAAGTTGTGGCTATTTGTTTATCAAAATCTAAGTGTATGCCTAACTCTCTTTGATTACTTAATCTAATTTTGTTTTTGTTGCTATTCCGCTGGAAATCTATCTCCGTTGTTCTTTGAGTTTCTTTAAAAAAAAAAAATTTACCCATTCTTTTTGTTATCTCAATCTTTAATCTTTAAGATTTTCAAAATTTTCTTCTGAAATCGCTTTTAAGTTTATTCAAAAATTAAGTTTAATGCGATTCGTTTTGTCTCTGTTATGATTGCTAAATTTTGAAATCTTGTGATTATTGGTTTCATTTTGAGTTTCTTGATTTGATTGGTTTATTGTTTCTTCTTTTCTGTTCTGGTGAGTATCTTCTGTCTTGGACCTGGATTCCTGGTTCTTTAATTGCTATGTTTAAAAGCTGCTTGGAAGGTAATTTTTTCAACTTAGTCTTTTAGTTTCTGTTGCTTGATTCTCACTGTTAAAAGAAGAAATGGAATCACCGCAAGTTTCTTCTTTCTTTTTTATTAATCTTTGTTTAATTGTTGAAGGCTGTCTGATATTGGTTAATTCTAAAGGTTTAGTTAATATCAGTTTGTTTAGTTCAAGTTAGTTTTTATTAATAATTGTGTATTGGTTTATTGGCATGTTATTTAGGCTTTGTATATAACTTAATTAATTTGCCTTATTTGTCATGAAATTAGTCGGTTTTTGGAGAAGCATATTTGTACATTGATATTGTTTCTAGGTTAATATTCATCCTAACTTCTTATGCTATATTTTTTTGTGTGAATTTATTTGTCTTTGGCTGTTGACCAGTTTTAGTTCTAAGTCTGGTTGTTTAGCCTTAGATTTATAAAATTCAATTTTTTTTGTTATTTGTTCTTATGTTATCTTTCTGTCAGTACCTCTGGTTTTCTCTAGTTTGTCTTTGTTGCCTTTGTTAAAAATGTCAATAGCTAGGATTAGTTTAGAGAAGTTTGATGGTAAAGCTGATTTTTCTCTTTGGAAAGATAAAATGAAAGTCATTCTTGTACAGAATAAGTGCAGTAAAGCACTTTCTGGCATTAATACTTTGCCTACTTCCTTAACTGAGGTTGAGAAGCAAGATATGTTGGAATTGGCTTATTCCACTATAATTCTAAACTTGTCTGATAATGTTATTAGAAGAGTTAGAGACCAGAAATCTGCTCAATTATTGTGGAAAAAATTGAACAGTTTGTATATGATCACTAGCACTGCTAAGATAGCTTACCTTAAGGAACAATTTTTCAGTTTTAAAATGGATCCTGTTAAAAATGTAGATGACAATTATGACATGTTTCAAAAGATTGTTAATGACTTAGAAAATGTTGTGTAACTGTCACTAGTGAAGATAAGGCCATAATCTTGTTAAATTCCATTATTGAAAAATTTAAGTCCCTAAAGGAAGCCTTAAAATATGGCAGAGAAAGTTTAGAAGTTGATGATATTGTTGCTGCCCTTAAAATGAAAGAACTTGAAATTGAATTCGAGTTCAAAGGTAAAAATCAGATCGGTGATGGTTTGTTTGTTAAGGGTAATAATAATAATAATAATAGTAATAACAATGGAAATAAGCCAAAATCCACCAAAAATAACAACTTTCAGAATAAAAATAATTCTAATGAACCTAATTTGCATAATAATAGTGGTGAACCTGCCTTTAATGATAAAATTGTTTGTTATTATTGTAAGAAAGTTGGTCACACTAGGAGATTTTGCAAAGCTAGGATAAATAAGATGAATCATGTAAATATAGAGCAAGGTGGAGATAATAACATTGCTGTTTATGATGATTGTGAAGCTTTGAATGTGAGTCAAGGCTGTGATTTGAGTTCTTGGGTGTTAGATTCAGGCTGCATTTTTCACATGACTTCTAAGAGATACCTTGTTAATTTCTATGTTGATGATGATAGACAAAAACAAATATTATAGTTTAGGATAATGACTATTATGTTTATCCAGGATATTATTGTTAAGATAATTGCTTATATTTTGTTGGATATTTTTTTGGTTGTTAGCATTATCCATTATCCCTTTTGATAAGATATTGTTTATTTATTTGAACTTTATTTGTGAGATAATCTTAACTTTTATCCAACCGAGATTCAGGCTTTATTTAAGCAGCTGAATAAAAGGGGATAAGATATTTATTTGAAAAAGTCTCCAACAACTATTTGTTCAAACGGTTTCAAACGGCTACGTGATCTCTTCCAATGGCTAGAAGATTTTATTGAGTCTATATAAAGGAATCTATCATAAAGGCTGGAAGATAGACGAATATAGAGCTGCAACAAAACTCAGTTTCAGAATCTCAAAAAAAGCTTCAAAGATTTCAAGAGCTTCAACTTTCTATATTCATCTATTCTATACTCTCTTGTTATTATTATTGTTATTACTTTTGAGAGTATCATTATAGCTAAGGGTATTTACAATACTCAAACGCTCGAGAGTTTAGATTGATCATTTTATTAATTCGGGAATTGGGTTGTACTAGATATAGTAGCGGGATTAGCTACGGGATTAGAAGTAATGGAATTCTTCTAGATTGTATCTAGGACCCTAAAGGTAGAATTAATAAAATGGCATTGAAATCCTTGGGTTGGGTGAGAGACCCTAGGTGGAGATGTAGACTTATTAGAAGTCGAACTCCTTAAATATTGTGTTATTTATTTTCCGCATTTACTTTACACGTTTAATTTTTAACAGTTTATTTGCAAGACCTTGACAGTCTGTTTCAAGGCCTTGAAAATCCGCAGATAGTTTATTCCGCAAACTGTTTCAACGTTCAATCGCGAAAAGTTTTCAATACTCTATTCACCCCCCCTAAAGTATTTCTATCATTATTTCTACTTTCAGGCATATTAGTGGAAGAGTATAAAAAAACCAATGTTATTTACACAATAAAAGTATATTTGATATCTATATACTCCTCCGTCTACTAAATATTGTCAATTTAGAGGGATTTCGTTATCTTTTCTTTATTGTCATTTTATATTTCCAAGATGTTTTTTTTTTCAAGTTTTCCATTCCTACTCCTATTAATTTGTTCAACTTCCAAGATAATTATATTCTAAACTCCAATAACAAGAGAAAACTATAGGTCAAATTGTTTTTATTGAACATATTAATAAAATCATGAAAATTGAATAGGACATTTATGAAAACTAGTAAATTATATCATTCGGTTAGTTGTTATCTTAAAAACTGTGAATTATTTAAAACGATAATATTTAACAGACAGAGGGAGTATTTACAATTTTTTTTAAAAAATTACATATTTTGATTTTAAATAAAATTCATATTATTAGGAATTGTTTAATTTGTTTTTTCAAAATCAACTTTATTACTTATAAGAAAAGCCTGAAAATAGAATTTTTCATAAAACAACTTGGAAAAGTACAACTACGATAGCATGAAACAATTCAACCAGAAAAATTGGTTCAAGAAAAACACTGAATCATTGAAACTCGATTTGACCAGCTTCAACAGGCAAAAACCCATTGAATCTGTGAAGTAGCTAAAACCCTTTTTTCGTTTTATGGAAATTAATATTTTATTTACGTATTTACGATTTTGACTTGTATATAGGGGGTGTTTCTCCAAACTTATGACTTATAACTTAAAAGTGTTTTTTTAACTTTTAAGGAGTTTAAAAATAAGTAGTTAAGTGTTTCTGTAAAATGATTTTTAAGTCATTAAAAGTGTTTCTCAAAATTGAATTTTAAATTAGTTTTAAGTTGTTAAATCTTGAAAAGACTATAAAGCATATGTTTTATAAAAGGGTATTTGGTTTTGAATATAATATAGGGGTAATATTGCAATTTGTTTGGTAAAAAAATAGATTTGAAAAAAAGTCACTTTTTAAAAGTAAGTATTAGCTACTTCTTACTTTTTACTTAAAAGTAACTTTTTTAAGTTGAAAAAAGTTTAGAGAAACATTAAACTAACTAACTTTTAATTTAAAATTCTACTTTTAAGCAAGTTTGACTAACTTTTAAGTTTAGAGAAACACCCCTATAGTTGATATGGAAAATATCTAATATTCAAAAACTTTTGAAATTAGCCAAGAGAATTTTTCAATAAAATCTGAATTTACCAAATACCATAAAAAAGAGCTAAATATGAAAGAAAAAGGAAGCTTGAAACGTTTTAAAGTTTTAATTTGGTTTCAAGTTTATTATATTAAAATATTATTCGATTAATTTCTTTAAGAAAAACTAATGGTAAACTTATAAAATTTGTTTCACTCATTTATAAAATGAAGTTCAATTTTTTCTATATAAATTAGACCTATTGGTCGGGCGGGCCGGGTTTGGTGGATTTTTATTAAAAACGCCAACCCAAGCCTATACTTCAGTCTTCCGAGCTCGGGCCGGGCTTACAAAACCCAATCCCGGCCCAAGTTTGTAGATACTTTTTATTATAAATTTTTTAGTAAATTAAATAGAAAAAATATAAAATAAACCAAAATATGTATAAATTTATAATATAACTGCATTGTTTATTTAAAATCCTTAATATTTAGCAACATTTATTGTAATCAAGTATATAAATTTAATTGGATAAGATATAAAATCCTATAATATAATACATGTAGGATATAAATATCTAATAAATAAATAAATAAAATTATTCATCGGGGTCGTGTTCAGGTCGGGTTTGGGTATTTATATAAAAACCAAACTCGATCCATAAATTTTCAGGCTTTGACGGGCTCGGGCTCGATCCATAAATGGGGAATTCCGATACCCGTTGAAGAACCCCCAATAAAGAAATGGAGAAAAAATTATCCCCAAATCTTTAATAAATATGGATTTGAGGAATATTTTATTCTTGAAAGCTTAATGTGTAACCCTGTTTTTATCCCTAATTCAATGTAACATCATTATTCTAAATTTGAAACCACTAATCCGTTTTATAAAAAAATCTCTTACTTTTCAAATGAACGAAATTAGATAGTAATTTTTTAAAGTTCCAAAAAAAGGTTGAGCGTGAGGCTAGAATGGTTTGTGGCGCAGCGAAAGAATATGTGGAAGATATTTGTTTTGTTTCTGTATTTTGCGGACTGTAATAGAAGGAAGCTCAAAATATCAAAATAATTTGTGGGTGCTATGGGGCTGGCCTCAACGACTTTCCCGTCGTCAATTTGTGTCTCAACCACCACAACATCATCCCGGCGGAAGTTTTCTTTCCGTTTGCTTCCTCTTACTCTTGCTATTCCTTTTGTACGTTCTTTATCCTGCTTTTAGTCTTATATTTCTATTATGCCTTTTTACTTCGCCGCCGATAAATGAAAACTTCATGTATTTATCATCTTGTTTACGGATCTCTGCATACCTCAATTTTGGGCAATTTTAGACATCTAATTAGGTGATATTGATGTACTAGATCCCACTGAAAATTATAGTATGAAACAGTCTTCAAACGCCTCTAAATCTAATCAGTACCGAATTAGATAGCCGAGATTTTGGTGACGCTTAAGTTATTAACATCTTACCAAAGTTGGACAAAATCGCAATTGTCGTAAAGGTTACTTCCATCTTTTGTATGTCAAAATCTTCATGGAACTTAAACTTGCATATTCCACTCCATAGGATTCCATCTTCATCCATAAAAGTAGCAAGTAAATTTTTGATATTTAATCACAAGCAAGACAAACATAAGGATAGAGAACCTCAGTCATGGAGAGATTGAACACAGTGTATGAGATGGATGATCTTTTCAAAGATGCCGCAGCGGCAGGATATTTGTTAAGGGAAGCACAATTGAGTTGTTAGCTGAAAATCCCAGTAAAGAATGGTATTATCAAGCCTAGAAATCTTCCTACGTCCTTCGTAGTCCACAATAGATCTAAAAAAAATTACCTATACACAATGTTTTGATGCCTTGTAATCTTGACAATCTGGGGAGATTCATGAATGTGCAAATTTTAAGTTAATCATGATTTTATTGAAGAATTGAAGATATATTATTTTCATATGGTTGTTTCTTTAGTTTGGTTTGATCTTGTTGAAACTTTAAGACTGATTGAACATTTTTCTGGTAATGTGTTATATTGAATCAAGTTTTATATGCTTCTTATTTTTTCAAAGTAGGCATATTTTGACTTTCTAGATTCAGTTCATATTCAGAAAAATTTCAATGTGAGTTCTCTAAGATCACGTATCGAGATCGTCTCCCACAGAAGAGTTTGTTGTAACCTGTTGAAACTTGAAGAAGACATAAACGATGAAGCATGCGAGCTAGTCAATGGAGTGGAACTCACAATCGGGGAAGGTGTTGACACAATCCGCGCTTATCTCTTCAAGGCAGTGAAAAACAACAATGGCACTGGCATTCTACTCTTATCCGATATTTTTGGGTTCGAAAGTTCTTCTACAAGAGACTTTGCATATCGCGTTGCTTGCAATGGCTACAAGTACACTTGCTTTACCATGAATCCATAAACTGAATATTATAGGCTTAATGCATTCGCAGTTACCCGAACTTGTCCCAAAAAACCAATGGCACACCTGAACTTGCAAAGGAACCTCATAGCTCCCTCAACTTTAAAAAAGCGCATCACTTTGCTCTGAACGCCACGTGTCAACTTCTACTTAGTTTGACTTTTCAAAGATGTCATTTTTCTGATTTTCTCTCTCCAATCAGAAACTGACATGCGGTTCAATGAACAAAGTTGTGCACGTTTTGAAATTTGAGGGAGTTACGAGGTCACTTTAAAAATTCAAAGGAGTGGTAAGATTTTTGTAACTACTTATGCATTAGGCTACTATTATATTGTCAATTTACTCTGGGTTTGTGTTGTATCATTTTAGCTGATTCAAAAGCCTACTTAAACTGATTGAACTGTAATGCAGTGTCCTAGTTCCCGACTTGTTTCGTGGAGACCCATGGGGAAAAGACCGGCCGGAGACCATGTTAAAAACATGGATATCGCAACAAGAACCCAATAGGGTTGCCAAAGACATAACAGCAGCA
Organism: Euphorbia schlechtendalii; assembly: GCA_949673415.1. Taxonomy (NCBI): domain Eukaryota; kingdom Viridiplantae; phylum Streptophyta; class Magnoliopsida; order Malpighiales; family Euphorbiaceae; genus Euphorbia; species Euphorbia schlechtendalii. Next base: position 1,450 of record CATIWQ010342312.1, on the reverse strand, counting down.
ACGAAATGGATGGCTGACGAATTCCTAGCAGCAGGAATCTCGAAAAAGCTCGGGATAATCAGGTTTTGCTTTGGAGGAGGTCGAGTGATAGAGGTTCTATCACAAGACCAGGGAGCCCGCTTTGGCATTGGGATATCCTTTTACGGAACAAGGATGGATCCGAGTTTAGCTTCAAATATAAAGGTTCCGCTTTTGTTAATCGCAGGGGACAACGATCCACTTTGCTCAGTTGATGTAATGAAAGAGATTGAGGAACGTATGGGTGAGGGATCCGAGGTTGTTGTTTTCAAAGGGCAAGGACATGGGTTTGTGCATCGGCCAAATTCGCCTGAGGAAGATCGAGACGCGGAGGAGGCGTTTTTAATTATGAGAAATTGGTTGTACAAAGGTTTGGTTTTAGAAGGTTAAATATATGCAGATTTATCATCTGAATTTATTACAATCATTGTAGTACTATTGAGGATTTATTAACAAGATTGGTGTCCCACGTCAAGCTTATGATCGATAAAGTTTAGTATTATAAGATCCGCATTGTCTTCCACTATACACGATGATATCAACGGATTTCGATGCTTTTTTGTTTTTTTCCGGGTCTTAGCATCTATCGTGACGTTGTTTCCGCTGCAGTGAAAAGAACATCAATGGTGTTTCCAAGGGCTATTACTAGAAAGCTAGGCACAAATACCTTAACATACAAGTTTTTATATATACTCCAACAACTGAGGTTAAGTTCTGCTATCGCCAAGAACATTTGCGCATTCATGACTGCAATTACTAAGTGAACAAGAAAGGTCTTTCCATATTTGACGACAATATGTTGATCCTGCAATCAAAGACTCGCATATTAACAGTAATCATAATTTAATTCTTTTTAACTTGCCATTAGAAGATAAATAAGTGGTAAAAAAATAATCTATATTTATGAGTTGATCCATCCTAAAGTTCTTTTTCTTTCAACTGAATAAGATTACTCAGTCAGAACAATCTTATAATACTAACTATTTTTTGATATTGAGAACTATTCAGGAACTTTTGAGTAAGGATTGGGTGGTGAAGATTGTGCATACCAATCAAGTAGCAAACAAATGATTGGCTGCTCATGGAGCCTCGTTATTGGTTGGCAGTCATTGCTTGGGAGTGCCTATCGAGAAATTATATTAACGATCAGGTACGAATGATCGGATCCATGCATGTCTACCACGTGTCCCAAAATTCAATTTATGTATTTATTTTTCTATTATTATATTCATTTTTAGGACACGTGGTTAGGGATGGCAACGGATCCCGGACCCGGTCCGGATCCGGATCCGTTTTTTAGGGTCCGGATCTCAATTTTATAGACCCGTCGGATCTGGACCCGGATCCGGATCCGGGTCCAGGAAACGGGTCCGGGTCCGGATAATGAAACCCGGATCCGGACCCGGATCCGTAATTAAATATTAATTGTATT
>CATIWQ010342222.1:0-14638 GCA_949673415.1 Euphorbia schlechtendalii | reverse complement strand
ATGCTTATGAAGGATAAGGACACAAGGCTAGTAAAAGATAGTGTCAAGTTAGAACTTTTAGAATTTTGACTTATGTGTATATTATTTTCATGTATTCATAATGAATAACTAAGGTTCAATCCATAGTGACACCTTGGTATTTGAATATTTGGAAAGTGTAATGTACTAAGATGGAATTCAATCATCACGATATTTCATTTTATGTGATTTTGTTTGGTTAATCAAGGATTGCACTAAAACGGGGGAGGAATGTTAGTATTTTAGTGTAATTGGATTGACTGGTTTGATCAATGCGATTGTGACGTTTCATCGAACAAGTTAGGAGAGTGCGGAGTGCATACTTGTTCGAGTACGGTTACGATTTGTGGGGTTCGGGGGCAGCGCCCCCGGATGCGGGGTCCTGGGGCAACGCCCCGGGCTGGGGTGGAGTTACCAGGTCAGCTCGAAAATTTTTTATTCCTCAACAAACGCATCCTTTGGAAAATTCATCAGAAAAATGAATTTTTAGACCGAAACAGTGTGTCAATTGGACACAACTGAAACCCGAAAAAACATGTCCTTTAGACATGGGAGCTACTCGAAACAACATGTCTATTGACATTTTGGTTTTATATATCAACAAAAATGAAATTGGTTATAACACAAAAAAATTCGGTTGTATTTTTCATAGTATACATCAAATTCTAGTTCTTGAAATATTTTCTGATTTTATCCGATTGAAAGTTTGGTGAACCGATCAAATAAATTTCAATCTGAAAGTGTTATTCGCGACTTCAGAATTATCCAGGAGATTCCCCAGATTCCAACAGAAAGTTCCATACTTTTACAATCGAGAAAGCCCTTGTTACTACACCACAGAAGAAGAGATTGTGAAAAAGAAGAATTATCTTACTCTTGCAGCTAGGGGTGAGCAAAACTCGGTTCGGTTCAAAAACCGAACCGAACAAAACCGAAAATCGAAAGGGGGGAAATTTTAGAACCGAAAACCGAACTGAATTATTTCGGTTCGGTTTCAAACCAAAATTATATTTTTTTATTTTAAATTAATTTTTTTCCATATATTAATTTTTTAACATAAAATAACTAAAAATCAATATAAATAATTTTTAACACATGTAACTTATTGTTGATTTGAAAAAAAAACCCTTAATTTTCAAGTATTAAATGTAAATTGAATGTGAAAATAATTATTAAATTAATTAAAATTTATTTTTCGGTTTTCGGTTTTGAACTGAAACCGAACCGAAAACCGAAAACGTAAATATATAGAACCGAAACCGAACCGAATAACTTCGGTTCGGTTCGGTTTTCGGGTTTTTTTTCTCTCCCCTACTTGCAGCGAGTCCTGTATTATCAAAAGTAATAATAAACTCTTTAGAAACAAAGTAATAAACTTTTTATTCAAGCATCAAGGTACTGAAAATAATATGTAAAGTAAGTGGATAAAGACACTTCCAAATAGCCAAAAAAGAGCAGAAAACCCTGCTGATATTATCCAAAGTAAGCTCATCATTGAATAACTTGGCAAAGCCTAAAATTTCTTCATTTGAAACTCCCGCACCAGTTCTAACCTGTTTTGATGGGGAAACAACACTTAGAATTCAAGTTTCATCCTTGGAAATTCTCTATTTTTGAAGGGGACGGAAGCACCACAAGTAAATTGCCTTGTTTATAAATTTGTCAAGATGGTCAGCCGTTTTCTTAATATCCCCACTTCTTGCGTTCTGGACTTCTTTTGCCATTTCTCTAATTGTATTCTGAAGAAACTTGGCATATTCTATTCTCGCATTTAGCTTCCTTTTCAGTGCCTCCTACAATCAAGTATCATCGGGCCAATTTTACTTTCTAAACATCAGTACAGCCATAGATATATCTGCATCAACTCTATGCTCACATTTAGCTTCCCTTTTGGTGCCTCTTAAGAATTAAGCATCATGAGACCATCTATACTTTATAATGTACAAGGAAAGAGTTCAGCTATAGACATATCTGCATTATTTGTTAGCACTTGAAAGTGCTGAAACTGTGGAGATACCTCGAAATTCTCAAGTCTTGTCAGTTACAAACAGTGTATATCATAAAGTTATTGACACTTCTATCAGAACACTCGTTAGAATTAAGTAGCAATGGTAGAGCTAGATTGTAGAACTGCACATGTCAGCAAGTTGAGTCTAGTACAAAAACAATTCAGGCTTTAAAAAATATATATTTTAAAAAAATAAAAAGATTTTTAAGATTTTTGAGGAACTTGATTCGAACACAGGATTTCATCTTCTTGCTCTATTTTGAGATACACGGGATGTGTGATCACTTCACCAAAGTATTTGAGATGTTTTGTTAGGTGTGAAAGAAAAAATAAGGATTTCTTTATTGTGAGAATAAGTTTCAAGCAAATGGAGTTGAAAAGCTAGGTAGGTGAGGTGGCCATATACATTCAATATATAAAATGCTAAAAGGTAGTTAGAGTAGATATTTTAAAAAAAATGTGGAGATGAAGCATAAATAAATACAAACGGTAGACTAGTAGGAAAGAACGATAATATTATTATAATTTAATAATATAGAAATTAAAAAACATTAAATTTAATATTAATTTTTTATAAAAATAATATCATCATGTTTCGATGGATTTTTCATTTTTTCAGCTGGATTGGACTCGTTGTTGGTTGGACTAGTCGGGCTTTTTTTAATAATCGCAAGAGGGTAACACTTGGATATTACATTTTTTTACGGGTATCTTCTACCCTAATTCAAATATGGGTTTTGGAGTTGGAAGTGAATTGAGGTTGAGTTCTCCAACTCACTTTATTTTTGCTTCAAATTTTGAAATACGAAACAATGTCATTTCAAATTTGAAGTGACATTATTCACAATTTCAAATTTTATTTTTTTTACATTTTTTGTTGTTTTTGTTTTATAGAAAAATTCTTATGCTTTGAATATATATTTTAAAAATTAGTATTCTTTAATTTTTTAAAAATTATTATTACTTTTATATTCATGATAATAAAGTTTGATGTGAAATTTGAAGTGTAAGGTTGGAAAATAAACACTGTAGCAATTTCAAATTATAGAATAAAATAGAATTTGAAGCGAAAAGGGGTGTAGGGTTGGAAATGCCCTCGTAAATTTCAATCAGATATTGTGAAGTGACATTTGCGATAATGGGTAGACTTAGGGGTGTGCTTACGGTTAAAACCGAATTAAACTGAACCGAACCGAATTAACCAAAAACCGAATAAAAAATTTTTTGTTAAGCCAACCAAACTGAATAAGAAGTGAAATCGAATTAACCAACCCTAAATAAAAAAATATTTGGTTCAGTTAAAAACCGAATTGAACCAACATTCAAAATATTCATATCATAATATGGTTTTGAATGAACTCTTCATTCATTTCACATAAAAAAATAAAAAAAAATTTAAACCAAAATACAATATCGATTACATATATAAATAAAGAAGCAGTGTACTAAAACCGAATCGAAAATCGAAACATGTAATTATTTTTACACCCAACCGAATTTATAATTTGATTTGGTTTAATTCAATTATCAGATCATTTGAACAGCCCGTAGATTGACCATTGAAGGAGAGTTGAAATTTAGAATTTGTCCACATTGTATGGATTATGGCAAGAAATTGTTCTCTCCTATTTTTCATGCATCTGTATAGATGGGCCATAAAATTAGCTAAGCTACTCAATGGATTGGAGATGGGGAAATCAGTTTCAAATGCTTCCCGTCCATCCATTTTATTATTGGTGGATGGAGCTGAGCAGAAACCAGATTTCAGACATGCCAATCAATCTTTCGACGAAAATGACATTATTCATTTGACTTCTATTCCAACTTATCAGATCCTGTTATTCCAAGACAAGGGTGAGCTGACACTATTTTTTATTTGTCGGACTTCCCTTTCTGTTTATCCTTTCCAGATTCTTTCCTCTCTCTTTTTTTCTTCTCTATATATGCAGAGATTTTTTGTGTTGTGAAGCTCACCTTTTTGAGTTTCATTTGCTTGGTTAGACATGGCAAAGCTGCTTTTTCAGAGACACTGGGTGTTGGCATTGTTGGTTGGAATCCTTGCTTCCTGTGGCGATGTTGTAGCCATCGCTCCAGGTGCTCAGGTGAATATATGGCCAATGCCTACATCGGTGACCAACGGCCACAATCGCCTCTATTTGAGCCCGGATTTTCAGCTTCTTAAGGTGGCCTCCAACTTCACTGATCCTTCTGGTGTTTTGAAGGAAGCTTTCGCGAGAATGCTTGATGTTATCAAAATTGGCCATGTCGTCCACAGCAATGAATCGGCTCTTCCACTATCTCGTATTCTCAAAGGACTTCAAGTCCGCATTTTCTCTTCTAACCAACAGGTATTCCATGGTATTACTGCATTTTTGTTTACCATTCAAGGTTCAATTATCCCCATCATTCCATTTGCTTGCCCCTTACAGAAGCCGTCTTTTTCTCAGGTTTTTGACTGAATTATATTGGTTTTCTGCTTTACAGTTACATCATGGTATTGACGAATCATACAAATTACTCGTCCCTGCTCCTGGGATACAAGATCATGCTTATCTTGAGGTTGGTGTAACAACTCTCTGTTCTTTGCCCTTTTTATAAATGTTCAAACTGTTTCATTCTCCTCTTACAAGTAGTATGACATGGAAACCTGACTCAGTATTGGTTTGTAGTTCAACAATTAGCTTTATTTCAGAGTTTTGTGATTAATTTGCTAACCTTCTTCAGAAGCAGATATTGTGTTTGGTAACAATTTTTAGTTTTGATATTGTCTGATATTTGTAAAATAGTTGGCGAAAGGCATAATCAATTTACGGGTCCCTAGATGCCTCTATATATATCTCTCTCAACAGTTACTTTCATATCTATTTATCTAAGAATTCCTTGTTCATAACATTGTTTTTATGCCTACATTTTAGCTGATTTTCATCTTAACAAATTTCAGAGTGACTTCATAATCTTCAAATAAAAAGTATAACTTCAAACTTTGCTTTTGGAAAATAAAAACTTGCCCGACATCGTAACCTGTATCTAAGTTACACGTTTTCCTTTCTTTTCTCAATGGAATCCTCCATGTGAGCTTTTCGTAATTTTTTTTATCAAATTGCTTCTTGCTGGTCCTAAAAATGATAAAATGTTGTTACAAATAGCCTGATGTGATTTAGGGTTGCTTTCTTTCCCAGTAGCTGAATGAATCTGTTAATTAACTACTAAGTTACCCACTCTTGGGTTCTTAACTGAAAACTTAACTAGGAAGCCCTTATTAATGTCACTCCTTATCATGATTGTTATTTCTTGATGTTGGATTTAACCAATAAAAATGAAGAATCAACAGGTTGTTCCGTGAAATCTGTTCTTCATTCTTTTATTGTTGCAATTCTGTAAAAGTTATTGCTTGCGATTTAAGTCTGTTCACAAGTTGCTTTGTTGAAAATCATTTTGTAACATACTACATACATCTTTCCTTGAGTTTCTAGGCATTGGTTTCAATTAAATCACATAATTATTTGTTAAATAGTGATATTTCTAGATTCTTGCTCTATTTTCTTATCAACCCATATCTCTTTTAAATAATGCAGGCACAGACAGTTTACGGGGCTTTGCATGGACTTCAGGTTAGATTCATTTTTTTGATGCATGAATGTCTTTTTTGTGATATTATTACCGTAATTCAAGATTATCATTAGACATCGAACTGTTCATGAAACATTGCAGACATTCAGCCAATTATGCTATTTTAACTTTCGAAGTAGTGTGATTGAAGTTCTTATGGTCCCATGGACTATCAATGATCATCCAAGATTTCCTTTCAGGGGTCTCTTAATTGGTAAGAAGCTTCTTCTCTCTTTCTCTTTCTCTTTCTCACACACAAACACCATACACTTTGAACGATCTTATTAAATTTAAAAACTTTTGATACAGTCTGTATTGACTTATAAACAGCTAAGTCTTTTAACTTATTAGCACCTTCATATCTCGGTACTGTTTTTCGGAACAGAGGGCCATACTTAATTTTCAGTTTGTTGTGGAATATACATAAAATCAGTCAATATGGCTTGATGGATAATTTCATTTATTCAATAGGGCAATGGTTCAGCCAATGCAGTACAGTTTATAGATTGAGGACCTAATCTGGTTTTTCCCATTTGAATGTGCTTGTCTGACTTTTATATGAAATATATGCAGATACCTCAAGACACTATCAGCCATTGCAAATGATAAAAAAAGTCATTGATTCTATGGCTTTTGCAAAATTGGTAAGGGACATAGCTGAATGGAAGTCATGCCTTTTTTTCTAATGGAATTTTTTACTTAAAAAACTTTGTAAATACTCTATCTTTGTTTGACAAGTTATGAGCTGGTAACTTAACATAAGCATATGGGAAGTTAAAAAAACTGCCTTGTTGGTTTCATGCTTAGCCACTTAGTCACTTACCATGTGCTGTATTTCTTTCAAATGGTCCTTTTAATATTGCTACTAAAATCGAAGGCTCTTATTCCTTTTAATGATCGCTAAACATATTTTGTCCCATTAAGTTGAAACTCACATCTTAAATTGGCAGTTTTAAAGAGATCTATATAAGTCGAAGAAACTACAAGCCTACAAGGTACCACTTTGACAAAATAACCTGCCCCCTAAGCGTTATAGAACAGGCCCATAAAGCATCTTCTTAAAGTTTTTGCTGAACAGGCCCAACTGAGCTAAACTGGAAATTCAATTTATATAACATGACATCACCCTGGTAATATTTTGACATTGTGAAGTGATTCCTTATTCATTGTGCAGAATGTATTGCACTGGCACATTGTAGATGAACAATCTTTTCCTCTGGAAATCCCTTCGTATCCAAAACTGTGGAATGGTGCATACTCATTGTCAGAGCGTTACTCTTTTGATGATGCTGCTGACATTGTGAGGCAAGTGGTTTGTGCAGTTTGCACCTTCCAAATATTCTCTACCATGTTACTTAGATCTGTGGTATTTGCAGTTATGCCGAGAGACGAGGAATCAATGTGCTGGCTGAAATTGATGTTCCTGGACATGCACTTTCATGGTATTAATGTGTTTGTTTCTGAAGAAAAGTTCATATATCTTCCCGCCTTTCAAAAATATGGCAGGTGCATCATTTGAAGCAGAATCAGTACCTCAATTACCTCCAGAATCCTGTGCTAACTTTGTTGTGGACTATTTTTAATAAGTAACACCGTCTCTTTTAACGTGAACCATGAATTTACAGTTTGGAGTTTTGATCATAGATGTTGCAATGACCAGATATTTCCACTGTGAAACAATGATCTTGGGATAGCATTAGTAGATGATAAATGAGAGGTTTTACAAGTAGTAATTTGTTGACCCCAATTTCATATTTACTGGGAGAAAATTATTTTGGGTGCTGAAAGAGGTCTATTATCCTCTTATGGACAGGTTTATGAAACAAAAGAGAACCAACTGTTATCATATCTTTCTTTTTTTCAGTTAACTGTCGAAGTGAATGACATACATGCAGCCCTCCCAAGATACTGAAATGGACATTTTGCTTTTTTCTTTGTAGGGGAGTGGGGTATCCTTCTCTATGGCCATCAAAGGATTGTCAGGAGCCTCTTGATGTCAGCAATGAATTTACATTCAAAGTGATAGATGGGATTCTTTCAGGTAACATCTCATGTCCTAAAAACTCGAGTAATTTATGTCCTTATTGGATAAAGATATTCAGAAATAAAGCAACAATGTCTTTATCCAGTCAACAAGTCTAGTAATTTTTCAAGGAAAAAAAGGGTACATAACATGTTTGAATATTTCTTGTTTCAGATTTTAGTAAGATCTTTAAATATAAATTTGTGCACCTGGGAGGTGACGAGGTTGACACAAGTAAGTTTAAAGTTCAAACCCTGGCTATAATCACGATCATTCATTAGCATTTATTGTTCATGACATCAGTTCTTATTTTGGTCCTTCGCTTTTAAGTTGTGCCTTAGCATACTCTTGTTCAAAGTATTTCGGGGTGGGAAGTGCACTTTTAGAATGTGATCCCTTTTGTTAAACCTAGATTCGAAAGTGCCAACATAAGATAGCTGTTCAAAGAGAAAAGTAGTTGTCTTTGCAATATGCCAAGATTTTACTTGCACTAGGAAGTAGAATCATTTTGAAGCTTGAGTTCCATCATTCTTGTACATATAAAACTCATGAATTTCTATATCTTATTGATGATAACTTGAGCGCATTAAAAAAACAATAGTAGAAATTGCCAAAGGTTACCATAGGAAATAATTGTACAAACATGCAGCAGTTGGAAGAGACAATGATCATCTATTCACTTTAAAAAAAACACAAGTACAAATTTTTGCCATTTCCTGTACTTGCATGGCGAGCAAAATAATGCACCTCTCATGTAAATGAATCATTCATTTCAGGTTGTTGGAGAACTACTCGCGTAATGAAATGGTAATAAATCCTATAAAACTTTACTTGTAATTTCCCTTCAACATTATGCCAAAGTTGCATTTCTCTAGATTATTTCAGTAAACTGTTGCGTTTTCCATCTGTCAAGGAATAAGATCATTGTTTATTGTATGACAAATCTTCATATATCTTTATTGGAGAATTCTGAATCTTTCCGTGACATTAGTAGTAAACAACTTTTCTCTCATGCCAATCAATGCATTGATCACATGATAATAGGAACGAATGGTAATATAATAAGAAACTAAGGGACATGGTCTAGTGAGAGTTAGTTATAGGGGATAGGGACTCGGTAATATAATTATATAATGATTGAGAAGGAAAAGGGATATGAAAACTGATGTATTGTTTTTCTTAGTGTTGAGAATTGGGTCTTCTCAGTCGAGTGTAGGGAAAGTGTTCCTTAGGAGATCTGGGTTTAGGCTCAATCTGTTTGTAATTGTTTTCTCTTTACTTGGGAAGGTCTACCTACATACTAAAGTTTTGATTCTATTTTGAGGTGTGCGATCTGTTTGGTTAAAAGAGGATATTTTTAATAATTTTCTTTTGACTGCTGAGGTTATGTTGAACATTGTTGTGTCCTGATACTGCAGGTTAAAAGAGCATGGAATGAATGAATCTGACGCTTATCAATACTTTGTCCTGCGAGCACAGAAAATAGCTTTATCGCATGGATATGAAATTGTTAACTGGTATCTAATTTATAAAAAGAAGTTAGCAGTTGAAGTGCAGTTTCAAACCAATCTAATATAATGAAATCTGGCAGGGAAGAAACCTTCAACAATTTTGGCAGTAAACTGAGCCGGAAAACTGTGGTGCACAACTGGTATCTCCTTTATTGTTACCTTAATGACATATTCTTGGACTCAGAAGAATAAACAGAGAAAGATCATATTATATCTTTATATTGGACTGTTTGTACAAGATTCATTCAATTTCCCTTTGCAGGCTTGGTGGTGGTGTAGCTGAGAAAGTGGTGGCTGCTGGATTGAGATGCGTTGTAAGCAACCAGGACAAATGGTACTTAGATCACTTATATACTACATGGCAAGAATTCTATATGAATGAACCTCTCACAAACATCACCGACCCTCAGAAACAAAAGTTAGTCCTTGGGGGTGAGGTATGCATGTGGGGAGAGACTGTTGATGCATCAGATATTGAGCAAACCATATGGCCTCGTGCTGCAGCTGCTGCAGGTACATTATGATATATTATACAATTATATTGCTGACTTTATGGTTTTTTTTGCTTACTATTTTTTTTGCATGTGTACTTGAAAACTTTTGCTTCTCAAACTGTGTGAGTGAAGTCGTTCCTGCTACATTTTAAAGCTAGAAAACGAGTCTTATTGTGAGTGGCATCAGGAGTTAGGTGCATTTGTATTGGATAGCTAAAATTAGGAGCAAATTATTGAATGCCATTTCTTTATTAATTGGCAAGTTTACCAAATCTAAATCTTATTGGTTAAATTTGTTTGCGTCAAGTACTTGCTCTGAAGCTGTTCCATTTGAACCAAAATTCTTATTCGAATGAATGTCCTACAGTTCACATACAAACTGAAAAATTGCAAAGCGCATAAATAGTTGCAAATAGAATCATGATCCATGTGACTTACTAATTGGCATTACACAACATCTTAACAATAGCTTTTGGGTGTTGGATTGGATTATATTATCTTTCTTCAACTACTAGGGTCTTTCATGGTCAATATCTATCAGAACCTACTATTCAGGAATCATTTTGGTTTTGTTATTGGTTTGTCTTTTGAGTTTCATTGGATTAACTATATTCTTTGTGGTCCATCTCTCTGATTGAAGAGCGGCTATGGACATCTTACGACAAGGTTGCTAAGGATCCAGACCAAGTCATTGGAAGACTAGCACACTTCAGATGTCTATTGAATCAAAGAGGAGTAGCAGCTGGTCCCGTTGCTGAAAGCGGTCGATCGCCTCCTCTAGGACCAGCTTCTTGCTACGTACAGTAATGGATATGTTGTTATCTCTATTTCTTATGGGCGCAGAACTGTTCTTCCCAATTTGTAATGCCATTGCAGAAATGTAAAATGAAGTTGGCTTTTAAACCCATCCAGCCTTAACCATTTGCCCGCAAGCACATAAAAATGCAGGTTGTTTAAAAAGCATCCAGAAAAGCAATGTATTCAAATGATGCATCACCGTGAAATGAAGGGCTTTAAAGCCTGAAAAATTTTCACAGCAAGACATTTTTATGTATCATTAACACTGTGCAGCCATCTAGGAACTCATTCGACTACCAAAAAGAAAAGTTTTTTCTAGATTTTTTTAAGATAGCAAACAAGCATGGGGGGTTGATTTTGTAACATGTATATGAATGTAAAACAGCAAGTATCACAAGTAAAAATGAAAAGAGTCAAAGACACAGGGTTCTCCAATGTGCGAATGCTTGCAATCAACGAAGCTCAAAAGAGTAACAGTAAGTTTTAGGAATTGTGGGGGTGAATCTCTAAAGAGATCAAGGCTTCCAAGGGGGAGGAGGTGGAGGGCTCTGGGGGTAGAGGGGTGGCACTGCTGAAAAGATTGTATTCTTGTCGATGCCAATGCCACCAGTGCTAGTCAGAGAGACAAGAGCAGCAACTAGACCAGCATTTCCTGCTATGGTAGGCTCGGTGTAGTTGAAATTGCTTCTCACATCATGGAAATTGTCGAACTTATCAGGTCCTCCAACCATAGCTCCAGTGATATTATGTGGATTTGGTTTGCTGCTGCGAAACCATTCCCATCCGCCTTTGCATGAGTATTTCTTCTTGTCATTGGGGATCGATGCTCCACGGTGATGCACATATCTGGGGAATTTGGTGCCATACCCGACCACATAGCTCATCTTCTTGGGATTTTTTCCCAGAATGTAGTCTATCTGTTGCAAAATCAGTCAGCTATTGAAGCAAATGTTGTTCTAAAAGGATAGAAGATGGACATTTACCTGGGAAGTGGCGAAACTCCGAAGATCTTTGGATGAAACAAAATTTGGACCACAGGTAAATCCCGGGACACCAGTGGCATTTAGGTAATCCACAAAGAGTGATGCCAAGAAGGCTGCATTTGCCACATACTGAAGAGGTTGTGGCCTTCCACGGTTTAGTTGGATCATTCCCCCTGCATATAATTTGTACATGTGTGATAAAACAGCCAAAAACGAAGTAAGCTTGAAGCAAGCAGAGTTTTGCATAAATGCACCTCGAGTCCAGTTGAAAGCATTGAACTTGGGAAGATAAGAACACATAGTAAGGCTAGTGGTCTCCTGATACTTCTGTAACATGTCCTCATAAGGGTAACCTGGACTGAGGAATATCCGGTACCTTGTCAACAGCAACATGGCTGCAGGTAACTTATTATCCCAACTTGGCACACGCAAGTCCAGATTACCCGAGAAAGCGCGGGCGTTCCTAGGAAAGCCAGGATCAGTTGCCCAACCGATATAAGTTACATTTCCCGTGGCGTAGTACACCCATGCAGAACTCCAAATGTACTCGTCATAATACCCTGTGGAGTTGTAGAATGGCTCAATGTAAGGTTGGCCACGTGAGTATGTGCGGCGTCTTCCTTTGTCCCTCGCAAAGTCAAACACAGTTTGTGCACCTTTCACTAGCCTTTTAGCGTAGGCAGCATTGTCTCGGAAAACTATGGAGGCTGCTGCTAATGCCGCTGCGACTTCCCCTGCAAGGTCAGGCCCAGCGGTTACGGACAGCGTTGGCCGCACATAGTCCATGTCTTCTGGTCGTTCCCAGCAGGTGTGATCATCCGGTGTTGTGGAACCATTTAGAGCTCCACCAACCTATACAATGCGAAAATGGCACATTGGTCAGAAAATGAAGCATGGCCATGTTACCAATCATTTTCACCCTCACCTGGCAATAGAGTTTGTCAATTTTGGTAGCACTGGAATTGAACGTTCGCAACAAATAATCGGTACCCCATCTGATGAGGTCGCGCATATGGTTATACTCGCCCATGGCCTGATATTTGTGGCTGTATTCAATCACACTCCAGCTCAACATAGTGATTGTATATGCCATTGGAAAACTGAACTTGATATTGTCTCCAGCATCATAATACCCTCCTACAAGTCCTCCTTTAACGTCTGCGGCATCCCTTCCGTCATCTAGCCCTGAATCCCCTCTCCACGAAACCCCGTTATTCTTTGGCAGTTTACCAGCTGCACACCAAAGTCATTCAATCAATCAATTTGAAATCATTAAACGAAATTGACTGACTCGCTGACTTACATTTCTGGGCATCAAAGAAGAGGAGGGCCTTGTTGAGGGCATGTGTATAATTATCAGGAGGCGGGGGATGAGATTTGTGCTTAGGCAAAGACTTGACTATAATGGTAGGGAGTGCAATCACCATAAAAGCAATAACAAGGGAATAGAGAGTCCATTTTAAGACATTGTGGCTGCAAACTATGCAACCAAAGTCCACATATTTGGCCTTCTTCTTGTCTTGTTGTGGATACAGCAACCAGCTTTGTTGTGTTTCATCAAGATTGTGATAGTTTTGCTGAGATTGAAAGGCTGCTCTATCCCATTCCAACATCTCATTGCTTTTACCGTCTTCATTATTGTTTATCTCAAATGATCCTCCCCAGTTATTCCTCGACTGCATTGTTTTGGTTGAGGCTTAAGAAAAAAATATGGTCATAAATGCTGTTGATTTCTTACAGATCATAAAAACATAATTTATGGGAATGGAAATAGCTAGCTGGCTGGCTATCTTTGAGTAATTAATTTTCCTTAATTGAACAATATGGAAGAAAACAAGAGAATGATGCCGCTGAATCGAAACTAATGGAATTAATTACAATGTACATGTATGCAAATTTGAGTTGATCATAGAAGTTGACTAATTAATATAAATGGAAATTAAGAAAGTGAAAGCTAGCTGGTGATGACAGAGATGTGACCTTAATTTTCATAATTTATAAAAGTAACCCAATTGACTACGAAAAGTTCATCATTTGTTAGATAGTTTAGTTTGTTAATTTGTCCCACATAAAAAGGCATTTGTTTAACCTTTGAAAATCTTCTTCTAATGGTACCAAATTGAAAGTTCCAAAATAAATTTCACCCTCAATCTGTGGATAATAATAATTTATGTTTCACCCTTAAACACAAAGTTTTGGAGCAGGACACATATATGCATGAACAATGTCGAGTGGGGGCGAATATGATATATATGCATCCACGCTACATTAGGATAGGTAGGTAGCCCTCAATTTTAACGTATATAATTATAAACAAAGTCCGTGATGTCCGTGTTCTTTTATATAAACTTCGAATTTCAAATGAGAGAGACAAGCTCTCACCATAGCTTTTCTACCAATTCCTGATTTTTGATCGCCTATCAACCAAGGTACTACAAACCTAAAGTTCAGTTTCTCTTATGACCGAAGTATAGTTTATTAAATTAGATCATAGACAATTACAACTCTAGTTAAAGGTGGATAAATTTAAAGTTAAATTCCCTTCATATCGAAGAATCAGTTGCTCTAATTGATAACTGTGCAACGTGATAACATAAGTTATTCAGAAATTACTTTAAACATAAAATGAGATTTAAATCTCCAGACAAAACACAACAAATCACAAACATGCTAACCTTTCTTTTAAACAATATGTCATATGACAAGACTTACTAAATAACAAAAATAAAATATAAACATTTCAATCTATGTTTTCTTTCATCTCAACTAATACTTCATAACATCAATCACTGTTGCAGATTTTGAATAATCTTACTTAAAGGAGATAAATCTGGATACCTATTATGAAAGATCAGTAAGTATCTTGTCAATCCAATAATAAAACTATCAAAATTGAAGATGTCAATTCCGTCTTAAAAACTAAAAAATAGCAATTACACATTATTCAACGAAAAAGAAAGACATGCAAAACTTCAAAAAGAGCAGGAAGAAGAAAACCAAAACTTTCTCCTTCCTACGCAACTAGAGCTCGAAAAGAACTGAGAGAGACCTGCAGAGAAGAAGATGCTAGGATTTTTCTAGTGTTGATTTGGTCTAATGACAGTTTCAGGTTCTTAGGTATACGAAAAGAGAAATAATTGAAAAATGCCTAACCACTAAAAAAATTAGATTATATTACTCTTACAATAAAAAAA